>OY735243.1:867084-902084 GCA_963457665.1 Thysanoteuthis rhombus | reverse complement strand
CTTAGCTGGTTGGTTGGTCGGGCAGTTTGTGGAGCTACGGTGATTCGATAGAAAAATAATTGAAAATAGATGTTGATGTACGTGTTTTTATCTACGATAAAGTATTTACATCTGTAAGTATAAAACACTTATGAAAAATTATCTATAGTTGAGAAAACAGCTCGACAATAAAAACAACAGGATTATTCGCAGTTAAATAAAACACGACTTCAGTTACGCTGATTACAGGGTCATCATCGTCATCGTCATCATAATCATCATCAGCGGCCCTTTAGTATCCGTCGTTGGATATAGACCCTCCCAAGGATTCGTCGGACCTCTCTATCATGGGCGTCGTGGAGCCTATACATTCTGAACTTGTCTATTTTGCCACTCCATCTTTTTTTCTGCAGGCCAGTTTCTGATCTCCGAGGATCTTTGTTGTGAGTCATGATTTCCACCGGTCGTCTGACATTCTTACAGCATGACCAGCCCATGGCCATTTGAGTTTTCTTATGGATTCTATGATATCTCAGATTCCTGTTTTTTTCCCCTCATATGCTGCCTTGTGATCTCTTCGCGTTATGTTGAGCATGATTCTCTTCTGTGCACGTTGCATGGTTCTCATTTTGAGGGTCAATATTTTGGTTACGTTCGATGTTTCAGCACTATAGGTGACTATTGGGAGGACAACTCGAATTGCACTGATTATAAGTCGTATGAAATTATTCCCTTTTTAACATGTAACAGCCAATAATCATCTCCCTTATCAAACTTTCCTGTTTCTAAATGGCCACCGTTCCAGCTGTAGAGTGGCAGGTGTTGATGGATTTGAAGTCAGAAAAAGCAAACGACAATAACACAAGCTCTAACCCGAGCTCTAATCCTGCAGCAGGAGCGGTGGCCATTTTGAAACGGGAAAGGTAACAATAAACCCTATTAACTTAACAACATAAAAGTATACCTTCATTTGTGCTGTTCATTCCAAAATTTTCCGTACTGTTCAAGACTGCACTGTTCCGGACTGCACAGTTCAAGGTCCTAAAATGTAATGTTTTTCCTTCACTTATACTTAGTTACATTATTTGTACAGCAATAAAGGTACTTCCCCAAAACCTGCACTTACCAAAATTACACTATTTAAGGTATTGCAATGTATCTTAATAGATATGTCATATGAATAAAGCCCAGGTACATTTTATTTTACATCCAAATGAAGTATTCTTAAAGATATTGTAATAATACAGAACTGTTAGGAAACCTAACTGTCATGTTGCAAGAATGTCAAACAACCGCTGAATATCACGTCTCACAACGTGGATCCCCAGGTATCAGATGCTAGGCTGTGGACGACAGAAAGTAAGATTGCATGATAAGCTAGATAAATTCAGGAAGCATTGGCTCTGCAAAGCCCATGATAGAGAGGTCTGGTGAATGTTTGAGAATGTCCATGTCCAACGACGGATGCTGATATATGCACGTGTCCAAGTGACGTAAATTAAAAGTATTCACACCATATTCAAGTAGCTTATATACTCTATGATACATGCTCATAACATTCCCACAAACGCACATGTATACACACGCACGAGGAAACATACAAAAATATGTCTATGTACATGTGTATGATAATTCTTTACAAATACTTCTGCAAAAACAGAAGCTGTGCTTCAAAAAAAAAATCTTCATCAGATGAAGATGCTGGATCTGAAATATCATTACCTCTAAAGGGCACCAAAACAACACCTCAAAATACCATCAGACTTTTCAGTCACATGCAGATGTTGCCTCTGCCAATCTCGGTACTTCTTAATATATTAGAGACTATAAACCAAAACTTTCACTAAAATTCTTCAAATAGGTTTCTCCAGTTTTAAAGTAAATCCAGCTAGTTACGCATGTAAGTATGTATGAATCACTCGTACAAACAGCACCAAGCTGGAGGGACAAGACTTTCAACATTTACTCTCTATCATGTTGACAAATTTTTTTTTACTTGCCCTCCAGATAGGTTTTGTAGAGCAGGTTTCAGTTTGCAATGAAAATTTTTCGCTAAATTGACCCCTTAGTTTTAGCCCGCTTGTTCTTTAAACCAAACGGATCGCTCAATCCAGGCCATGATACCGTATCTAATTATCCTGAACAAGAAGACATTTTGTCAGATAGTGGATTTTGCTGTTTCAGCAAAACAGAGTGAAATCGAAAGAAAGCTAAAAACTGGACAAGTGTCTCTCGTCTTTGCAAGAGAACTGAGAAAAAAACAAACAAACTCCAAAACCAAAAACACGTGGAACATATGGGTGACAGTAGTGCCAGTTGTTGTATCGGTGGGGAACGATCCCAGAAATCCTAGCAAAAAGGTCGGAGGAGAGTTCTGCATTATTGAGGAGACTTGCTATCACTTTATATCCAGTGTAAACCATCAGTTGCTACTTTTGTACTCAATGAGCGAACAACTACGACGGCAAAAATCCCTACCCTACCGCTTGGATGGCGTAATGGTTACCACGTCTGCCTCATTCACAGAAGGTTGCAGGTTCGATTACCACAAGTTCCCGGCACATGCATGGAAAACTCTCCATAGGATAAATTTCCCTACTGTGATTAGGGTGAAAAGTATGTATTAGACGTCTTACTAACCCACCCAATCTGCTCCCAGGACGGAACCACCCTCGCAGGAGGTTAAGCGAGGGACGAAACCACCCTTGGGGGAGGTTAAGCGAGCATACCTTTGTCACCTTCATTTGCCTTGGGTCTCAGGTGGGGGACTCGGTAAATGATTGTATCCATCCAGAATTTACCCAAGTCTGTGAAAAAGAATAATAATTAACTGTTACACGTGAATATTAAAATTATATGTTCACGAGTGCTTGATGCCCAAGGCCAAAGGAATCGGCTTGCTATCAAGCGTAACAACCACTACTGCAACATCTAAAAGTGAGTTGGTGATACTACAACTACTACTAATAATCTTTGGCAGCATGCTGTTCGGGATGATTAATCAAAAAATGGTGAAAGGGATGAATAACAAAAAAGAAGTTTTTACAAGACTCGATAAGGGGCCAATGTTTAAATTTTCAGCCCTCTGGCTCCATTGGTGCGTGGACATAGCTATATAGCCAGTCAGGCAGCAAGAATCACTTGAAAACTGAAGAAACTTATTTTGACAGTTTTGGCTGACGATTTCCAACAAGCTAATCGTATTTTTCATCTTTGCTAAGAGAAAGATGGAAATTAGAATTGATAATGAATTGCAGATATTAAGAAAATGATTGTTCCGAACGTTTGTCCATTTCACTGTTCAAGGAGATTTTTGTTTCTGGTTAATGAGTGTCATTTTCTGATTGCTTATGTGTAAAAAGAATAGAAAATGGTATTTATTCCCTTCAGACTTTATGACCAGGACAGTGATATTCGAATGTAATTGTTCTTCTAACTTCATGTAATTAAACTGTGGAAATATTTCCTGTTGTCCAGTTGAAAATAAGTGGATTTCTAATAATCAGAGTCCTGGCCGAAAGAGCAAAGTTTGCAGGGAATAACAGCCATTTTCTATACTTTTTAGACACAATCAATCAAAAAACAAACAATCTTAGACGAATATCGAATGCAAGAGCAATGAATATTAGGGAGTATGAAGACGGTGAAAAGTTATCAAGAATGGACTGGAACAATTACAGATCCGGAGAACAATCAAAACCATTCAAAACTCCAGTACTACGGAAGTCAGGAAAGATACTGAGTGGGGTCCTGAGGATCAGAGATGAGTGATTAATGATTCCATAACATCTGGGTTTCTATCTGTATTTGGGTACATCTACCCCCCCCCAAAGATGGAAGTATATGCATATACTCTGTTGATAGTTAAGACATGAGTTGAGCAAGGGTTTCTCAAAATGTGTGCATTTTGTTAAGGGGGATCAATGCATGTATTTAACCCATTGACTGCTGTAGTAGTTATGCTTTTTTTTATCCACAATGTACGCCACATTTTAGGGAAGCAATTCTTTTAATGTAAATTTATCCAAAATAATGATTTTATGCGCACCAGAAATTCAATGTGCTTCAAAAAAGAAGATATTTTCCTACCAAAACGAATAGGTTTGCTAAACTGAATATATACACGAGAAAGCAAATATCTAATGTAATGTTTTCGGCACCGAAGAAACGTAAACAATGTGTTGGTAAAAAATAAAGAAATTTGAAAAATATATAGTTTAAGAATAAAGAAAAGTTTTTGCTACTGACGTTTTTGGAAAATCGTCAGCGGAAAAAATGAAAGTGTGTAGATTCATATCAAGGGAAGAAAATTCTTAAAAGGAATAAATTTATAACAACGGAGAGAGAATTCATGAATTTACTTTCGGCGTTAGTCGTTGCACGTTTATGTGATGTAAGCAGCATTCTCAAGTGTACCACAGAATTAAAGTAGTGCTGCATATATTGTAATGTAAGTATTAAATCAATGATTAGTTTACTATCTTTTGAAAAACTCAAATGGCAATGAGCTTGCCAGGTTACAAGAATGGCAGACAACAGATGGACATCACGACTCACAACACGGATCATCAGGGATCATGTGCGAAACAGAGGTCGGCAAACTACAAGATGGAGAGACGAACTAGACAAATTCAGAAAGTACTGGCTCCGCGACGCCCACGATAGAGAGGCGTCACGAATCCTAGGGTAGACAGAACTTTAAAAAAATTGATGATGATGATGATAATGATGGTTGGCAACAGTGGTTCGAATGTGTCATTTGAAACACAGTCATTAATTTTTGACTGGTCCTTGATTATCTTATTCCTGTTGCATTCTACTGCGACTCCCTATTTGCAATAAAAACCTCGTAAAATAAAAAGAAAAGAAAGTCACAAATTTCGGGGATTGAACTCGCCAATTGGTTCGCCAATTCTATATTCTGCTACGCTAATCACTAGACTATAATCGCTACTTATATATTTATTTCATAGAAATGATGCAGCTAAAAATAGAAACTTATAAATTAAGATGGAACAGTTGTTTCGGTCCTAAATTGACCTGTTGACGCCTCTAAGATCAGCTCAGCAGTAACCATCCGGTGTTAGTTCTGGAGTCAAGTTACCTCTATAGACAAACTTTTAGCACCCAGGGTGCAGCAGTTAAGGAGTCTACGAGACACATACTCGTGAGATAATGCATACATACCCTCGAGCAGACTGAGATAGATAGATAAATGGATAGATAGAAATGATTTACCATCTGATTTTTATTTGTGATGTCTCATAATCTCAACGTATTTATATCCTTAGTTAATCCCGATTAGCTGCTCGAACAGGGAGATTAAAGGTTTTTACCTGCATATATCTCCATCAATTGACCTTTTCGATTTGATCTTTTCCTGGTAAACACAATCACAATGAATCAGGACAATTTTACTCATTGCTTAGGTCTATTTGCTTTAGTATAAAATACCAAATAAAATATCCCCAAATTAAATATGTTAAGAAAGTAACGCGGCATAAAATGATGAAATAAGAGGTATTGATATTGAAATATAAATGGGGATCTCTCCTGGATTAGTTTTTTTCTTATCTATTTAAACACCATGTATATCTCTCTTACCAGTGAACGTAACATTTAAATGTTTTTATTTGTATTATTTTATTCATCAACACCGTTTTCAAGCGGAATGAAAAGTTAGTTTTCTTGTTCTGAATTTCTTGTAATCTTATAATAATCATCTAACAAGTAAAAACGAATAGATTGTATGTTTGTCACAAGGATATATTCATTATTGCTGGGCAATTATTATTGTCACTATCACAATCTATACGCCATAAGAATCAGCCGTAATTAAAAACCTCAATAAATAAATATATTGTGGGTTGGATCTCGAATTTGTAAACATGATTTTATTATAGAGACTTTCACTTGATAGCACTATATTATTTCTTGAAAAAATATGTTACAAACAGGTCTGGTTAGTCATGATAGGAACAATCACCTGACCAACGTATTTTGCCAGCATGCAATGTTACGGTTTATCGATTAAACATCTGGAAAAGGGTGATCAATGAATAAGAGATCGCTAAAAAAGTCAGAATTTTCAAAATGAACAAGTATACATGATGTTGGATGCAAACTATGATAGATTCAGCATAAATTTATATTGCAAATTGGATCCTGACGGAAAACCCATGAAAAGTTGTGCTTCATTCATATCTATCTATCTATCTATCTATCTATCTATCTATCTATCTATCTATCTTATTCATGCATATATATATATAATTCATCTATGCATCTAATCAATATATATCATCCATATCTATCTAATTCATATCTATTTCTCATTCATATCTATCAATTAATTTGTCTATGCCAATAATATCTATCTGTATGTCTATCTATCTATCTATCTCATTCATTTCTATTCATCTATCTGTGTTCATATCTATCTATCTATCTATCTATCTATCTATCTATCTATCTATCTATCTATCTATCTATCTATCTATCTATCTATCTATCTATCTTATTCGTGTTTTCTATTTATTTATCTGCCATTCATACTTTCATATCACCCATTATCTATCTATCCATTATCTCATTCATCTCTCTCCCTCTCTCTTTCTCTCTCTCTCTCTCTCTCTCTATGTATACATATATATATTCTATACCTGATTAATTATCTCATTCATATCCATCTACCTCGTCCATTATCTATCTATCTATCTATCTATCTATCTATCTATCTATCTATCTATCTATCTATCTATCTATCTATCTATGTCAGTTTTTCTATGTCTATCTATCGATTTCATTTTGTTCCTATCCAACTATCTATCTCATTCTTGTCTATATATTTATCTGATTCAACCCATATTATTTCTAAGAATTACGAATTTCTGTTTTCTAATTAAAAAAGTGTACCCGTACAGAGAGAATGACAACATTCTAAAACTCGGTTAAATATATAGAAAAGTCAACATTTCCAATTTGCACGACTAAAATTCAATAACAATTCTAACCTTCGTCTGATATGATCACATTTATTCAAAAAAATATCATTCATAATTTGCAGACAGTGCATTACATTTAACCGTGGAGTTAAAAGTTTTTTTTGTCAAATTCTTAAATTTCATGTAATCTTCAAGTTGTGGTTCTTGACCTTTGTTGCTAAGGTACCCTTTCAAGTCTTTGTCCGCGTGTGTAATGTTTAGCACGCCAGCCCCACACTCAATAAGGCCGTGGGTTCGATTTCTGGTGCGAGCAAACTATGTGTAAAGTTCTTTATTTGGACAAATCCCCCTGAGCATTCAGCAGCAAATCAAGAACACTTTGATCTGCGCAATTAGGGCGGAGGTATCCATTTGAGGTGGACATGAACCCTGCCAAATGTATGCTCATAGAAATTTTAAGGAATAAAGTTTTTATTTCGACCAGACTTGAGACTTCAGGATCACGAAGCTGACATATGCAACAAAAACTGGGACTCCGTCACCGGTATCCATACACCATTGGGAATTGTCTCTTGAAGGGTGGGTTGCTTTACATTTTTATACATCTTATCAAATTTCAGAGGTCATTCCACTCTTCC
Source organism: Thysanoteuthis rhombus (assembly GCA_963457665.1). Classification (NCBI taxonomy): domain Eukaryota; kingdom Metazoa; phylum Mollusca; class Cephalopoda; order Oegopsida; family Thysanoteuthidae; genus Thysanoteuthis; species Thysanoteuthis major. The sequence continues at coordinate 894,523 of OY735243.1, read as the reverse complement.
AAGATTGACTAAAAAAAGGGCATTTAAATAGATATGCATACACATTCAAAATCTTCTTTTTCTTCTGTAACAGTGCCTTTACATTAACTAGGATTTTTTTTCATAAAAAAGGAAAAGTAATTCAACTATTCTAGTAGTATTAAAGGGTCAATATTCTAACAGTTTGAATCAGTGATTCAAATTCCACGGTTTGATACTCTAAATTTGAACGCAAGGGCGGGAGCCCCCCTCCCTGTTTTAGGACCTCTATCGTCAAAGAAACAAGATACTCATGAGATGTTTTACCTCTTGGTGGCTACATTCCAAGAGTCGTCAATAGATTATATTGTCTTTCCGCTCAACTTTTGCTCTTCAAAGGTCTTACTACCTAATTTCAATACTTGGGCGAAACCAAATAAGAACAAACCTATCTGATCCTGCCATAGTATTTAGATTGTTATCAACCGTCGAATTCATACAAAAAATTGAATTGTTGATATCGAAGAAAATAACTTCTGATTGAAACTCCCTTTTACCTCTTGGTAATTGAAAAAATTCCATTTTATTCACAAAAATGTTCCATCTTTAATCCTATTTACAGACGAGCTCCATTGCCGTTTAGAAGCGGTACAAGGCAGTCCATGAAATTGGTACATTTCCTCGTTTCAAATGCAGATATCATCGACACGTATGATAATTAGCAACGTGCAGATATCATCTACCGTGATCAGCGTTGTAACTGACGTAATATTGTAACTGACATATTAAAAAATGATTTCATTCATGTTCTAATAACGAAATAAGAATGCTGAGTTTGAAAAATGATGATAAAATCTAAAAAACAAAACAAAAACAATAATTTATACAAATCCGTCTGTGGTCATCAGAACACTATTCTCCAAGCTCACAACAATGCAAATCTCTATTATCCACATCTGTAAAATGTAATGTGTGTAGTTGGCTATTCTCCAAGCTCATTGCTATGCAAATCTGCATTATCCAGAATATAAATTTGTATCCATATATTTTATATATGCCGTCATTTCTGATGACATGAGCTAACTAGTAAGATTCATAAAACCCGAAGTTTTAAGTGTACTCACGAAATCTAACCCGACACTTTCTTTACTTACAAAAAGTTTTCTGGAAAAAAAACTAGATAAACTATAATTATTATCGCAGTTGAGTATTTTACCTGCTTAAACAAACGTCTCCTCACGCACACGCATATACGCACCAAATAAATGAATTAATATGCGTACATCTACGTCTGTGCATGTTTTTTTCAATTCGTCCATTCATACATTAATATTTGAAAGCGTGTGCGCATATACACTGGAAGATACAATGTATCAATAGGTATCCCGATCAGTTATTTGTTGAGTTTTGGTATGAAATTTCCATTGTATAATTTTTGATCAACTTATAAATAGCCTCTAAATAGAAACGTTACCAACGTATTTTGGCAGCTCGTTGTGTTTGGGGATGGGTGTGATGAATCGAAAAGAATTGGAAAAAAATGAATAAATTACTCATCTCACCTTTTGTTGGGTGGTGATCATAAGTCCAAATTTTCAAAAAAGCAAACGTGAACGCTGCTGGATACTTACTAAGGAATCGATTCAGCATAAACCTACATTGTAAATAGAATCCATCAATGAAAACTTATAATTAGGACGGATTTTCTAATTAACGATGAAAAATTACAACGCCAAAAATTCATTCTTTCCCTTGATAGCTTCTTGGTGGGAATTCGATTTTCAATGTAATTTTATACTAAATTGACCCCCATTTGTATCCGGTAGCATTCATGTTTCTTTAGCTTTTCTTAAATTCAAACCCTTTTAGTGATTAGTGGCCAACGAAAGCATTATTTTAATCAATCATCCCCAACATTTCATACTACTAAAAGATGTTGGTCTTCCGAATGAGTGACTAACCATACCTGTTTATAATAAAAAAAACATGCAATGAAAAAAGATTCAGGGTTAAGAAGTTTTCATACAGGGAAGGTGCTGAATCTGGCGTTGTTGCAGAAGTCGGATTCATTTAGAATGAGAGAGGCAAACTTGAAGTTCTAAACCAGGTAAAAGACGTGGTCGATAATTTTTCTATTTTATTTCCTGCCAGATGGACAATAACCCCACGTATAATAACTGATTGCTCGTATAACTGATCTGATCTGGAAAATAAAAGGAACCTATTTGACCACAATTACTGAATTCTTAAATCTTGTTTGGATAATCCGAAATTTAGATAATTGATGTTAAGATATTTGAGGTTTCCTTGTTATAGTATCTTGGATAAGACCTCTTGTCTCATTTTTCATTCTCTTAAAATATCAGAAAAAAATTCGGAGCAGTCAAGTGCTTTATGGCGATTTGATTCAACACAATCTGTTTTCCGGCATAAAATACTCTTTTATTAAATCGACAACAACTTAAAATTCAATAACACTAAAGAGCTTGAAAAGAAGAAATAAAAAGAGATTTAAATCAGACTTACACACTTTATATCTTTAGGATTAGTAATAATTTACACTGAGTTTAACGTAGCATATAAGTCTAAGTTGTTTATCTAAAACCCATTGCAAATTGCATCTTAATTGTTTTTAGATTCCAGCAGACGTTGATAGTATAATTCCGTAAAAACAGTTTATCGTGGATTTGTCGTCTGGTTAGGCGATCAAAACATCCCTTATTTTTTCAATGGCTAAAAGAGATTTTCGAATGATCCTCCACTAATTATTGCTGTATACATTTTTGCAGAATAGTATATTGAGTTACTCCCACCGGATCTTGTATATATAATCAGGCAATGGTTTTAAGAGATTTTCTATGTTTTCATGTACTTACGGGAGATGATCTTACCCTGTTAAATCGCGTATGGCTTGTGTGTTATTCCTAAGACTTATTTGGCGCACTGATGATCACAGACTTAGACTTTGATTTAAACGTATAAATATGCCAAAATGCGCCAATTATTTTATTTAACCACTCATCCGTTTATCTGACACGGGGCAATAAAATAACCATAAATCTTCTTTCTGTATTAGAGAAAAACTTTAAACGTAATAAGTCTTTAAATATAAATGTGCAACCTGTGCTTTTATTTATAATTGTCTCTCCTCGAAATAAATAAACAAAAGAAGTAAAAAAAACAACAACAAATAGGTGAAGTATTAAATTACAACAGATTATGAGTTTATTCAAATAATGGTTATAGCTATCGCACATTCACTTGCATCGGCGTATTGGAGCACTTTCTATGAGGGGGCAAAAGGATTGATCGGCTTTAAATTTCCCATGGTGTTGCTCGAATTATACCTATTTGATCTATCCCCAAAGATCCGGCAGAGTATTAGATGGAGAAACGGACTAGACAAATTCAAAAGGTATTGACTCCGCGACGCCCATGATAGAGAATTGTGGCGAATCCTGAGAAAGGTCTACGTCCAACGACGGACGTTAAGAGACTGATGATGATGATGATGATGATGATGATGATGATGATGATGATGATGATGATCGAAATTTAACACGTTTTGCCTGAATCAGAGTAAGGGATACTTTTCTCTCAGTTCATATGGCTATGTGTACTTTATCTTTTTGATCAAATCGACGATTGTGATAGTTTCAAAGCTCAATTGGTTTTTTCCTCGTCTAGATTTGTTTTATTTTTCTAAGAGATATGAATTTTATTTACTTGTCTCTTGAATAAATACAAATATTGTAACACTTACCTTGATGCCTTTGCAGACTAACTTAGGTTTCACAACTAATCTAGTTCTCTCATGAGTTTTACTCAGAGACGTAGCTAGAGATAAGGGGGCTTGGGGAGCTTGGTTCCTCGACCCCCCCTCAGCATTTAATTTGCATAAATATACATGCATTATCACTTGATTGGTGAAAAACAATCTCAATTCATTCATGTACGTGAGAATATATCCTTGTTAATGTATAATGATAGTAGAAATGCAATGGGTGGATTACTATTTTTTAAGCTTTTGGTGGATCCCTCTATTGGGGGACCAGGGGCGTTTTTAAATACGCTCCCCCACTCGTGTCCCTCAGCTACGTCTCTGGTCTAACAATAAATACAGTTTTGAGGACTTTTCAAATTTCCAGTGAACACAAAGTAAAGGATCAATTTAGCATTCACTTATATTGCGAATGGAACCCTCCACTAAAATCCTGATTGGGGTCGGTGTCAAAAGACAAAGAACCGTTTTTCGTGTAAATATTCAAATTTTCAGCGACTATTTCCATCAGTGCGGTCCATATGCGAGAAACGTGCACATATAACCAACCAGTCAAGCCAAACAGCCAGTCGGATCAGCTCGAATACCGAATAAATATTGACAACTTTGGTGACAGTTTTGCATGACTGTTTTTAATAAATATTTAAATCAATCGGTAACTGGAATCAAGAAGAAATCACTTTGCTGGAATCATCGGTTCATTTTGAGTACCGAGGACATGAAATTTCACACACCAGGAATCTAGAATGGATCTCAAAAACTTGTTAAACATAACAATTGCAGGAAGTAAATAGTAAAAAATCACACATACACATGCACACACACACACACACACACACACACACACACACACACACACACACACACACATATATATATATATATATATATATATATATATATATATGCATGCTTGCGTGCGTGCGTGAGTGTATGTATGTGTGTGTACATTGTTTCGTCGAAAGTTCCATAATGATAATAATTCCATAAATCAGAGCTTATGATAATTAAAAATTTTATCATATAAATAGTTGTTGTGTGATACCCATATAATAAAACAATTAATTAGGTGATAATCATGAAGACATTTTGTCGGATGAATATTTTCCATAATCAGCAATATTTAAACAAGCTTGGCTGCACTGAGGTCAAGCTCCCTCGCGTTTTTCAAATCTAGTAGGTAAACAAAACAGAATTAATTTCTCCTAACAATATCATCCCAAAACTACAAGTCTCATCCAAACTCCTTCATTAATAGTTCCTGTAAATGGGATTTGCAAAGTTTAGCAAATTAAATCGACCTGAGCTTTGCATTAGAAGTGGCAGTGGAATCATCATTAGTTTTTGCGTACGTCACCATGTCACTATTATTAGTGCACTGTTTTTTGGTCTGGTCATTGTCATCCGTCATTATTGTTACAAAGAAAATAAAGTGAGAATAGTGGGAGTTTGACAATACGATAATCACTCAATACCTGACCAACCCATCTAAGTAATAGGACCGTTTTGATAAATGTAAACAACAATTAGAAGGTCCCTGGTTAAAGTCAACTCCAGTCTGGAGTTTGACAAAGAAAGGAAACATACAACATTATTGGCACGGGTGGAGTGTGTGTGTGCTGGTGTTGTTTCAGGGACCCTTGATGCCAGGAAGTTAATTTTCGAAGGAGTGAAATTGTTCCGTCCCCGGAAGAGTTAGGGTCAGCAAGAATAACAAAGGAAAAGGATTTTTTTTAGAGAATCATCATCATCATCATCTGTTTTGTGCTGTCTTATGCTCTATCCACGTGAGGTTTAGCATGATTCTCTCATGTACACGTTGTATGATTCTCGGTTCGAGGGTCAGCCTCTTGGTTAGCTTTATTAGCGACTTTTAATGTGTTGGGCATTCAACTGTAAAATACGGAAGACCAGGACTCATCAAAAGAAAATGCCAAACCAGACGTAATATTCAAGAGACTGGTAGATAGCATCACGAGAGCTTGGTAGTATCGTCTTCTGTCGATGGCAATGCAGGACTCCACTAATCAACTACTGTCACTCGATCCCGATCAAAAACCTTCAGATATTTGGTGTGGAGATGCAAATGTATGAGATCGAAGCCATACCGCACCATCGAAGCGAGATACCGAATATTGTCGTCATCAACATGGAAGAGAAGATCTGCCTGATCGTAGACGAAGCTAAGGCATCGGACTACGGGGCAAAGACAGAAGAAAATAAAACAGAGGTCTGGTTAGTCATGCGACTAATGTATTTTGGCAGCATGTCGTAATAAGGTGATCAATTTAAAAATTCGGAAAAGGGATGATCACAGAATAGGTTATTTCTGTTGCCTTTTATTGAGCTGTGATTACTGAGAAAGTTTGAATCTTCAAAAAAAAAAAAAAAAATAGCCACAATGTTGCAGGACACAAACTTAGGGATCAATTTAGCATAAATTTACATTGCAAATTGACCCCTCTCTCTGAAGAAAAAATATAATGAGGAATTCAAACAACAAAAGAAAAGTTTTTTTCCAGACTCGATTAGGAGTGAATGTTTAAATTTTCAGCCCTGTAGCTCCATTGGTACGGATTGTACGCGTGACACGTACATACATAGTTAGCCAAATAGACCAACTTAACAACCGAAGAAATTTATGTCGACAGTTTTGGGGGCAGTTTTGATTGACCTTTCTAACAAGGTTCTCAACAGAGAACTGAAAACGAGGTTGGATTATCGTGATCAAGGAAAGATCAGTCAGCCAGAAAGTAGTCAGCTATAGGTATCCACCGAGGACGGGAAAACGGGGCATTCGCAACCCCAATCAGACTTTCTTAGAGAGGGCGAGAGAAGTTGGAAGTTGAAACATTATGGTCAATGAGAATAATTGTAAGTATAATTGTTTTATGTAATCCCAACAATTTTCAAATAAAAAAAAACAAAAACACTGTTTACTAGTAGCTCAGAGGTGCCACTACGATTCATTCCGTTTGTCCACTTCTGGAAAGATGGCGGCTCACACCCATGAACGTTGTTGTGCCATCGCACAACATGGAATAAACTTAGAACTTTGTTGTGCATGGGTCTGCTCCAAGATTTAATCAATTCTTTCCAAGCATCTTGTCCACACTTCCACAAAGTATCATACAAATTCATTGGGGACTTTTGGGGATATCGTGTGGACAAACCTGCAAATATGACGGTATTTTGTGATTTGTGATAGTCCTTGGATCCACTCCAAAATGTAATCAGTTTTCACGTAGCCTATTGTTCAACCCTCCACAGAATTCATTGAAATTCACCGAGACCTTTTCAAGATATCATGTGGACAATCATGAGCATGCACATAAATGTAAGTGAAAAGAAAACCGGAAACAATTCCAGGATCCTCCCCCAAATTTTACTGCCCCTTTCTCAACCCATTGCCCACCAGCCCTTGAAATAATAATAATAATAATAATAATAATAATAATAATAATAATAATAATAATAATAATAATAATAATAATAATAATAATAAAGACTTTGGCAGCATGCTTTGTTAGGGGTGATCAATCAAAAAATTGCAAAAACGAGTGATCGTGGGATAAGTTACTTTTCTCTCCTTTTATTTACCAGTGACCACTGAAAAATTAAAATCTTAAGGGAACAAGCGTGAAGACTGCCGGACACAAACTAAAGGACCAATTTAGCATAAACTTACATTGCAAGCTGAAACTTCAACTAAAAACCTATTTAAAAAAGTTTATGTCTATACATCGTGAGGAGAGAAATTTTAAATTACATTTGAATTTTAGATTTAAACATTTTCATCCCTCTTGCTCTATTGGCACAGCCTGTGCGCACAATACCAGCATAGCTCACCAGTCACCTATACCCATTTTAAAACTAGATAAACCTATGCTGACAATTTCTAAAATTGCCATGTGACAGTTCAATTTAATTTTACAAACGAGTTGTTGAACGTTTACGTATTTCAATAGATGTGAAGTTCATCTCGAGGTCGTTTTGCGTAGTTATAACGACGCAGACAATGGAATCGGCAACCCGGATTCGAACTCGATCCAACTGGGACTGTTCAGGTTTACTCCGCATTAATGAGAAAGACCTGGCTCTGTCTCATTTCTCCCAACCTAAAATAACAGCACTCTTTATCCTCGGGAAACGGAACCAGTCAAGGAGGCGAATATGAAGTAGAGTCCAATTTGACGTGCACCCGTCAGCAGATGCAAGACTACCAACAAGCAGAGTCGGGAAGGGGATTCTGACGACTGGGCATTGCTGTAAGAATAGAAAGGAGGCCATACATTCATTCATTCAAAGAGTGTTATATACATTTGTTTCGGGGTGAAACTCCCAGCTGCAAAAAAGTCGATTCTTTGATGAGACACTGTATATATGTTAGGTGTATGTATTAAAATATCTACGTAAGTATGTTTGTAAAGGTGTTCGTGAATATATATTGCATTCTGTTACACACATGCATATATTTTGAATTAATCCATTTCAGTATTACTAAATAACTCTCTACATTATTACATTGCCGGATAGATTAACTACATTTCTGCGTTGATAATCATGTAGCTATTGGGGAGTGGTTTTCCCATAGGCTCAATCACCTATTCTCCTTCTCGTCAAACATTTTGACATGCTAGTAACAAAACCTATTTGCCAAATTCAAACTATTCTCAAGGGGATTATTGTTAACTGGAAACCCCAGCCAAAATTTGAACTCTGTACGATCTTGTAAATGTCAATTATAGGCTTGACATTCAGGTGTATAGATGTGTGTGTGTGTGCGTGTGTGTTCACGCACATAAGTGTGTATGAATCCATATACACCAGTACACTCACAGTGTATGAAAGTATAGTATAAAATCCATGAATATATTTGCTAGAAAAATCTTTCTAGATTTAGGGCGATTTCTTATTTATATTGTCATCAACAGATAGACATGAACAGACGGATATATGATTGGGACAGATTGATAGAGAGACATATATGAACCGATATATATATATATATATATATATATATATATATATATATATATATATATATAGAGAGAGAGAGAGAGAGAGAGAGAGAGAGTGTGAGAGAGATAAATATGATTAGACAGATTGAAAGATATGAATGTAGATAGGCACGATAGAAAGATAGATACAAATGGAATGACTGAAATAGATATGGAAAGAGAGGGATAGATAGATAAATGGATAGGTGGGTAAGTACAAATGAACATATAGTTGAATATGAACAGACAGATAGATAGATAGATCGATAGATAGATAGATAGATAGATAGATATGAACGGTGGGGACGATGAGAAAGACGGTAGTAGGGAGAAAATAAAATCAGTTGATTCGACAATACTAGCATTGGTTACTTGTTCATTTCAACGTTCATGTGTTATAAGCATAATGCCCAACTTTCTTATATACAATAATACTAATTATTGGCAAATATATATCAATTCCTGTCTGTTTATTATCTATCTATCTATCTGTTTATCTCTGCTCATTTATTTATCTCTTTCATACCCATCTATCTCAGTCTGTTCATTATCTTACTTTCTATCTATCTATATATCTATCAATCATTGTACCTACCTACCTACCTATCTATCTATCTATCTATCTATCTATCTATCTATCTATCTATCGATCGATCTATCTATTTATCTATCCCAGTCTATTAATATCTATTTATCTATCTATCTCTTTCATATCTATCCGTAGTCTGTTCATTATCTATCTATCTATGATATATGTTCATGATGGAGAGAAGGATGTTCGGGTCCTTTGCCCGCGGCCACCTGACTTAAGCAGACATGCGTGTCAGTCAATCCTCTTTGGACCTATCTAAATATCTGCAGCTTATACCAAATATAATAAGCCTTGGAGGCATACCATATTGACGAGTGGCAAGGCTTATCCTTGATATGGAAAGACTATCAAAAATAGACTGCTATTTCAGAACAGGTCTGGTTAGTCACTCAATAGAAACTGTCACGTGACCAAAGTCTTTTCACTGCATACCGTGTTGTGGGTGATCAATTAGAAAAATTGGAAAAGAGCTAATCAATGAATAAGTTAAGTCTCTCGTATTTTGTTGGGCGGTGATTATCAAAATATGTCTGAATTTTCCAAAACAAGTCCGTCTGCAGTTGGACACAAACTAAGTGATCAGTTAATCATAATCTTACATTGCAAACTGAACCCCACTTATAAAAAACCCGGAGATTGCATTTAAAAAATACTGATTTCTAGACATAATCAGGAGTAAATTTTCAGCTATCTAGCTCCATTGGTGCAACCTGTATGCTTGATACATACATACACAACCAGTCACCCAGACAGTTGGACAAACCTAAAAACTGGAGAAAACTAGACAGTTTTAGTGACAGTTTTGCTTGACGGTTTCTGATACTTGCTAACAAAGTCACCACGAAAGTAATGTCTCGTTGAAGTGAAAATTTTAAAGCTAGTTGGCAAAGTGTTTTCTCAAATCATATATTCACTTACTTATTTTTTCTCATTATAATGACATTAATGAACTGAAACAATAGATGTATCCCCCCCAAAATATGTACGATATGACCCAATATAAAAATATTAGTCTACTTTATAATATACCTACTTATATAATGAACTGTGTGATTTTTCTTTTTCATTATTACTATTATTACGGAGAGAGCTCCGTACTAATGGACACTTTCACTTAAAGGTAACAATTTTGCCGATAAAAATCTTCTGCTCGTCATTTGAGACACTGAGCTCTCTGACTGAAACGAAATCTTACAGAAATTCAATTCAATATATAATATATTGACATTGATTTGACGTGGTATTTTACATACGTACACATGTAGAAAACACACTTTTATGAATAAACTCACATGATAACCGTACTATGTCAGCAATGCTTGAATTAATTCCTGACCGCAGACAATCCTTTCTTTTCTGATTTTCAGAGCATTTCTGTTGTAAAATCATTATCAATGTATAATATATTTCTATACTAAAATTATTAGCTAAACATTTGAAAGAATAATAAAAGATCATTTTCAGTGATTCTCCTGATGGATCTTCTCCACTGGAATCCCCAGATTTCGAACTCCTTTCTATGCTTTGACTTCTGTTTGTTATTTCAATTTCCGCTTTACAATTGTCATACAAAACCTACTGATTCTCCCTTTATGTATCCAGGCGGTTTTCAATGTGTTTATTTGCTGTAGCAACATGTTCCGGTTGAGAGCTCCACGTGTTTGTTCATCGGACCGGAAAGGCGTTTTGTCTTATTGTAATCTGCGCAAGTACTGGGGAGATTTTCGTATTGTGTCTTGGATCTTGAGCAGTCTGTCGATTCCTTCCACAAACAAATGAAGTCCATGGCAGATCTGTCATATAACCCTGAACATCTGAATCATTTCACCTCTGATACGACGATAGCTTAATGTTCGTTGCTATGTATTTTTTGGTTAAATCATCAGCAATACATTTACATTATACATATAATAGCCTTATTCTGTCAGTAACGCTTTCCTTAACACCTGACCACTGATAATCCTTTTTTCTATCGGATTTTCAATGAATTTCTTTAGCAATGAATTTTACGTTATACGTATGATAGCCCCATTCTCTTGGTAAAACTTACCTCAATCCCCGACCACAGACACACACTTTCTTCCTGACCACTGGCTGTTTCTCAATTTGCAATATACAGCATGCAGCTTGCATGCTGAAACTTGCTGAAGTAAAATTTAGTGAAAAAGTTCGTTTGCTCATCCTCATCATTACTTACCGTCGATTGACCTAGACATTCCACAAGATTCGCCAGACCTTTCAATCATGGGTATCTCAGCGTCAGTATCTGCTGAAAGTGTCCAAATCGTCACGCCATCTTTTTTTTTTGCCGGACACAATTTCGCATGTGGTCTCTAGGGAACTGGGTACCCCAGTGAATATTATCTATGATTTATCTACTCTTGTGGAAAGATGATCAGGTGACAGAGTTGTGATATCAGAACAGCTCAACACCACATCTCTCCAAAAATACACACATTGGGGGAGGAGAGGAGAGAGAGAGAGAGAGAGAGAGAGAGAGAGAGAGAGAGAGAGAGAGAGAGATTCCAATTAAGATTTTTCTTATCTCTCTTCTTTTCTTATCTCTATTCTTGAAAAAATCTGTTCTTAGTTCTAGAATAGGCTCCATTAATGGCATGTGTTATTCTTATCTCTTAGTCTCTCGCCATAAAGTTGTTGGCTAATAAAATAAATTGATGAAAATAAAACTTCCGTAGATTATTGAAAATGTCTTTTGTCCATTATCATTCTAACTTTGATATCATCGTCGTCCATTTCAAACCGGCAGTTAAATGCAATGTAAGGCTTCTTTCATTCAATTTAGAATGCAATCTTTCCGAGATTTATCCAACTTTTTTTTCGTTTTAAATTGAAACTACTTTGGTATCACATATATAAGAAGCCTGCATTTATTCAAACTGATAGAAATTTATCAGCAAATTATTTAATGCTCAATTCATTTTGAGATTGCCATTAATTTTTGATTTTTATTCACTGGCAGTTGAACTTTAATCAATGACACTTTAGCTAGCTTCATTAGTTAATCGGACCAAGACTGAGATTTTCATGACATAAACGGACCAAGACTGAACTTTTCACGACATGAACGTACCAAGAATGAATTTTTCACGGCATGAATGGATCAAGACTGGACTTTTCACGGCATAAATAGACCAAGAATGAACCTTTTCGCGACATAAACAGACTAAGACTGGACTTTTCATGGCATAAATAGACCAAGAATGAACCTTTTACAGCATAAACAAACCAAGATTAAACTTTTCACGGTATAAACGGACCGAGACTGAACTTTTCATGGCATAAAAATATCAACACTGAACTTTTCACTAACAAAATAGTTGTTCCTGGGTAGTGAGCGTTATTTTTTAATTGCTTAATTGCTTATGTATTAAACGTATAGAAAATAGCTGTTATTCCCTTGAAACTTTACTTTTGTGACCATGATAGTGATATTCATATGTAATTGTTCCTGGGTAGTGAATGTTATTTTCTGATTGCTTTTATGTAAAAAGTATAGAAAATGGCTATTAATCCCTTCAAACTTTGCTTTTGTGACCAGGACAGTGATATTCATTTGTAATTGTTCCTGGGTAATGAGTGTTATTTTCTGATTGCCAATATGTAAAAAGTATAGAAAATGGCTATTATTCCCTTCAAACTTTACTTTTGTGACCATGATAGTGATATTCATATGTAATTGTTCCTGGGTAGTGAATGTTATTTTCTGATTGCTTTTATGTAAAAAGTATAGAAAATGGCTATTAATCCCTTCAAACTTTGCTTTTGTGACCAGGACAGTGATATTCATTTGTAATTGTTCCTGGGTAGTGAGTATTTTCTGATTTCTTATGCATAGAAAATGGCTATTATTCCCTTCAAACTTTATATGTGATTGTTCCTGGTTAGTGAATGTCATTTCTGATTGCTTATGCGTAAAAAGTATTGAAAATGGCTAGTATTCCCTTCAAGCTTTTGTGACCAGAACAGTGATGACACGCCGATTATACTTAACCACCCCACTCCCATGGGTTTATAGTGAGGGGTTCAATTTATAATGTTTTTTCATGCAAAACTGATAACCCAGTTTATATCGGCAGCATTCACTCTTGATTCTTTTGAATATTCAACTTTTTTAATGATCACTGTCGAGCAAAAGACGTTTGACGTAACGTATTCATTGATTACTCCTTTTTTTCCGATTTTCGTTTGATCATCCTAACACGACATCTGCCAACACGACATTTTTTATTGAGTGACCAACCAGACTTGTTAATGCTGCAAATATGAATTAGTAACAGCAAGCGACGACTTCATTTCACAAAAATGGACTGGTACATTCCATATAACGCGAAACGAATTATGTCAGGATTGGTACTTGCGTCTGAGTGTTGATGTACGACTCTCTAACCTGCCCTCGATGTAGAGAGTGGACAAATATGGCCATTAATTCTCATTAATAAGTGCAATTAATGAAGCAGCAAAACAGAGTCACATCAGGATAATCCTTTTAAGGCAATCAGGATGGCCATTAGTGCAAGGTTATAACTAAGGGAACCAGTTTCATCTATCACCGCACTAGCTGCAAAACATCGAGCACTACTTACCAACTCATCCATGCCAAATTACATTCATCAGGGACATAACAAAGAACCACCACGCTTACCATCTCCACCCTTATCCCAAGCTACCATCATCATTCCCACAAATACCATTAGTACTAAAAGTGCCACGCCCTCATGCATCCACCATAGCTAGCATCAAGTAAAATCTTCCCCCTCACATATCACAGCGTCAGCATTCTTTCCTCATTACTCTGCCTTTTTTCGTTATAGCGCGGTTCACATCATAACACGGGTCGATGGTGAACCCCCAAATATTGATATTACCCATTTAGCTCCATGATAGCTATACTCAGCTCCAGAATAGCTGCCTATTGCCCCCGATTGGCTAAATTGATTGCGACTCAGTTATAACTCACTTGACCATTGTGGATCCCAATACACGTAAAATAATTTCCAATGTGAGGAAAAAAATTCTTACTTGAATGACCACGGGACAGATTGCTTTATGATGATGATGATGATGATGATGATGATGATGCTGATTATTATTATTATTATTATTATTATTATTATTATTATTATTATTATTATTATTATTATTATTATTATTATTATTATTATTATTATTATTATACCAAACGGGCATTTATCCTTCGTGATTATTGACAAAACTAAACAAGCAAGGGCTATTTCAACGATGTATCAACAAATTATTACCATATAATCTGGGACATTGTACGTACAATTTTTGACAGCATGTGTCAACATTTGGCAACATTTATTTCTATCACAGAAATACTAACTATATTGAAAAATATTTGTTTCCGTAATAAAGAATATCAAAAATATTCAAATTATTTGTTTCAAATTGACTTTTCGAAATAATCTCCGATAAAACGTACAAAAATAAATCATCATTGAAACATATATATATATATATATATATATATATATATGCACACAGTATATGTGGTACAAATCAGGCTAGCAGTATAACATAATATAATTATATATCAATAATATAAAGCCACTTCTGAAATGTAATGGATTTAATTCATAGTGTGCTCGATACATACAACATTTTACTCATGGAGTTAAGTTGTTTTGGGGTAGAGCTGGAAATAAATTGTAGAATGTGGATTCGCTACACAAGCTAGCTCATGTTTCTACCCTATTCGGGCCTCATCAGGCGAATGATGAGGCCCGAAGAGGGCAGAAATATATATATATATATATATATATATATATATATATATATATATATATATATATATATATATATATATATATATATATAAATTTACTTTAGTTATAAGCACTGTTAAGTTTGCAGTCTTTCTCTATTTTTTTATCCGGAGAATTGATTTAAAAACAAAAAAAGACTAATAATACGTTGTGTGACGCAAAAAAGAAATATTTTTTTTTCCTTTCTCTCTCTTATTATCCCCCCTCTCATGAGTATGATAGTCTTCCTTCTTTGTAAGAAACGCTGTCTATCTCTCTTTGGTCACTCTCTCTTCGAGTCACTTAATTCCTTACAGACGCTGTTAACCTAACTCTTACATTTTACATAAAAAAAGAGTTGATGATTCTTAACGGTCGAGTCGATGCTAAATGCCAGATTTTGATAGAAGAACGGAAGCTGAAATTTGAACAGAAGGTCGTTCAGATTTTCTCCTTAAAGTACTTGAAACCATCAACCAAATATATCACCAAAAATGTCAGCATAGATATTTTCGGTTATTAAGTTGGTCTGGTCGGCTGTCTGGCTATGTATGTATATATGTATGATATGTATATATGTATGATATGTATATATATGTAAGATATGTATGCATGTATTTATGTATGATATGTATGCATGTATATGTGTATATGTATATATGGATATATGTATGATATGTATGCATGTATATTAGTATGATATGTATGCATGTATATATATATATGTATGTATAAATGTATGATATGTATGCATGTATATGAATATGACATGTATGACATGTATATATGTATGATATGGATGCATGTATATATGTATGATATGTATGCATGTATATATGTATATGTATACATGTATATATGTATGACATGTATATATGTATGACATGTATATATGTATGATATGTATACATATATATAAATATATGTATACATGTATATAAGTATGACATGTATTCATGTATATAAATGATATGTATGTATATATTTATGATATTTTTGCATGTATATATGTACGATATGTATGTATGAATATATATAAAATATGTGTACTTGTATATAAGTATGATATGTGTGCATTTATATATGTATGACATGTATACATGTATGATATGTATGACATGTATTTATGCATGATATGAATGGCATGTATATATGTATGGTATGTATGCATGTATATAAGTATATGTATGCATGTATATAAGTATGACATATGATGATATATGTATGACATGTATATATGTATGATATGTATGCATGTATATAAGTATATGTATGCATGTATATAAGTATGACATATATTCATGTATATATATGATATGTATGAATGTATATATGTATGATATGTATGTATGAATATGTATAATGATATGTATGCATTTATACATGTATGACATGTATATATGTATGATATGAATGACATGTATATATGTATGATATGTATGCATGTATATAATTATAGGTATGCATGTATATAAGTATGACATATATTCATATTCATATATGATATGCATGTATATATGTACGATATGTCTGTATGAATATATATATAAGATATGTATAATTGTATATAAGTATGATATGTATGCATTTATATATGTATTACATGTATATATGTATGATATGAATGACATGTATATATGTATGATATGTATGCATGTATATAAGTATAGGTATGCATGTATATAAGTATGACATATATTTATGTATATCTATGGTATGTATGTATATATGTACGATATGTATGCTTGTATATGTTGTGCGTGCAGGTCGCTGTAATGGAGTTAGGGAGCTGAAATTTTCAGCATTTTACTTCTGAATATCTCTACAAGAATGACAGCTTTTTAGTGATGAGTTAAATTTGCAGCATAAATTTATGCTAAACCGGCACCCAAATTTGTGTTTGGTAGCATTCTTGCTTGTTTCTTGAAGAAAAATTCAGGACTTTTTAGTGATTACTATTCAACAAAAGGTGAAAAAAATAACTTTCCCATCCGTCATCTCTTTTCCAAAATTTTAATTGATCACTCCCCCAACATGGCAGGCATTGATCCCATGATGGTTTCTATTGTGTGATCAAACAGACTAGTTTACTTGTTATTCATGTTATATAATGCCTCCCTGAACATCTCAATACATTCATTATAATCAACATTTGATAACATATTATAATGTCAGAATTACTTTTAATCGATTAGTAAAATCGGTAAAATTCTGGGAAAATTAGTAAGAAATAATTAATATCGTACAATTAACACTTTAGAACCACCCAGTTGTTGACAATGGTAATTTAATCTAACTTAATTTGTCCCTTTAACATTATGTGATTTCTCTCTTGCCAAAAGAAAATTAGAAATAGTAAAAACTGGTCTGGTTAGTCAATCAATAGAAATCGTCGTGTGATCAATTATATTATCATGGATAATGTGCACCGGTAATTTTTAGCTGAAACCTTCTGGGGAAAAATGCGGTTTATACACATGAAATACGATAGATTACTTTATAAAGCAAGAAAAATGTTTAAAATTAATCAATCTACCAATAAATTAATGAAATCTTATCGCTGTTCTCCTCACCACCGCCACTGCCACTGCCACTGCCACCGCCATCGCCATCGTCATCGCCATCGCCACTGCTACCATCTCTGTTGTTGTATCCATCCCAAAATAATTATCATAATTTTGAGAATGGAGATTATCTGAGATTTTCTTTCCTTTTCCTCGGCTTCTTGATAATCTTCAAATGATAACACGTGTCTCACAAGACTTGAAAGAGAGAGAGAGAGAGAGAGAGAGAGAGAGAGAGAGAGAGAGAGAGAGAGAGAGGGAGAGAAAAAAAAAGTAAATAAAACCAATCATAGCATGAAATACGGAAAATAAGATACATTTGTGCGTTTGTCGTTCGGGCAAATTCCGTGTGCTAATTGGGCAACAGTCAACCAGAACACACATGCAACAGTAAAGAAAGAGTTTTGATCACATGCCAAAGCCTCTAAAGGTTCTGAGGACAAATTGGGCCAACATATCAAAATGACTTATTAGTACATGTCTAGTTAGTCACTCAATGTAAAAAAAAAAAAAAAAAAAAAAATGCTGTCACGTGACCAAAGCCTTTTGCGAACCTTCCTGGTTGGGGTGATCAATTAAAAAAAATCGGAATAAGGGTTGATAAATGATTAAGTTACTTCTGTCGCCTTTCGTTAGGTCCCTGAAGAAAAGCCTAATACATTGCCCCCCCACCACTGACTAAAAACCTCTTTGGGGGAGGAAAGGGATTTTCTAGACAAATCGAAGAGAAATGTTGGAATTTCGAGTCCGCTATTGGTACGGCCTGTACGCGTGGGACATACATACATGGCCAGCCAGCCGGAACAACTTGAGAACTAAAGAGACCTATGTTGGCAGTTTTCGTGACAGTTTTGGTTGGAGGTTTCTGAAAAAAGAAAGAGTTTGGAAGATCTAGAACACATGACATAACCCGCCAGACTCATTCAAAAACTAAAGAGACTTATGCTGACAGTTTTTGGTGCCATTTTTTGATGACGGTTTCTAAGAAGCTAATTCATTCCAACTAGCGTCCTTGTTTTTTCTCAGTTGTGAACTTGAACTGACAAACGTTTGCACTAAGAACGACTAAAAACAGAAAGAGCTTGAAAGATTTAACATTCATGACATAAACAGCCAGATCCTGGAGAAACCTATGTTACAAATAAACCAATAAGTTTTGTCCTGGCTCTCTCGATATCATAGCTTGTATTATTTTTGTTTATTGCTTCGTATGTGCACTAAAACATATTTTCGCGTACAATACAGTTAGAAAAAAATTATTTAATGTTTATACTGTTAATTTTACGAACAAAAGATGAACAGACAAATCATCTCTTTCTCTCTTACACTCACATATATTGATGGGTAAGTAGAGAGAGAGAGAGAGAGAGAGAGAGAGAGAGAGAGAGAGAGAGAGAGAGAGAGAGGGGGAGAGAGAGAGAAAAGACAGAAGCAGCTGTTAAGCCTGATATATGGATAAATGTACGGATACAGGGCCTGGACATATATGTGCACTGCCCGAAGACTTGTAAATTCACAAGCCAAATTAGTCACACATTGCTTGTCACTTTTTTGAGTCATTGTCTTGATTCGTATTAGTAGATAATCCGTAGTCATATAATCATTCTATTTAATTTGTGTGTGTTGAATCATTGAGCTGTGGCATTAATCAATAAGATTACTAGTCTGAGCGCAGGTGGGATAACGTCCAAAATTGTACAGTAAGTAACCCTGCGGCACTTTGATGTTTTGTGATAGGTTGGTGAGTAAAATGAAAGTTCATAACCTATGCAACAAAAAAGAAAGGCAAATCATGTAAAATTAAATCAACAAATATAAAGCACCACCACCACCACCACCACCACCACCACCACCAACGACAACAAAAAAAATGAACTGTACCATTTTATCTATAACGGATTAATTTTTATGCCTAGGTAGGTGCATCCGCGACAAACAAACTCACATATAATCATACATACACACATACACACACATATGCAAACAAACAATCAAACATAAGCACACACACACACACACACACACACACACACACACACACACGTATGTATGTTTAGTTTGTGGAGACGAAACATCCCACAATATATATTAAGTGGGAAATAAGGAAAAATAGTTGCATTCAAATTATATTTTGATTTTTTGAATACATAGATCTGTTTGAGAATTACAGTTTATTCACAATTTCAAAATATTTGGCGCTTGCCGCTCACGCGTTATGATATCGTAAGACGTTGTTACTTCAAATAAACTTACCTTTCAATATTATTCCATTTAAAATTGCCACTTTCAAATAAAGCATTCATTTTAAACAACAGATATTTATTTTTCGATATAATCTCCTACCTTGCCAATGCATTTGATTCAGTGGTGGATATCAATCGCGTCGATCATTATACTGTGAAAATTTCAGATCGAAATTCAGCTAATATTCAGTATTTTTGAAAAAAATGAGAGAGGGAAAAACTAATTCCACGATGCTTTCACAATCGTTGGTACTCATTGCAGGAGGAAAAAGAGGAGGAGAAAGAACAAATAGTCTTTCTTTAAGTCAATTGATTCTCATACTTGTAAAATATTGCAATACAGAAATATCCCAGGGTATTATCTTCAATAAAAATCTATCATTACATCAAAACATTAATGAGTCGCACCTTTGATGACATCACATCTCTTCCTTCTTTCCTATTTCTGCTGTTTCAACCGACCAACAGACCGACCGGAAAGCGTCTAACAGGCATGTGGAGACATCTTAAAATGACAATATCGGAGCATCATGTATTCTTATTATAAAAATGTTGTTTGCAATTCCTCTTAGCTGAAAATCAGAACAATTTCTCCATAGGACAACTCCGCCCAGGTTAAAACCCCCCATAAAAATTTCTCCGATGGGCGTAATAATTTACACAGCCAGCTACTTAATTTCAAAAAACTTTGAATTTGGCTTCACAAAAGCTATGCTATTGTTGGGATAAGGGACAATTATCCAGCCGGAGGAAGTAATTATCCAGAGGAAAGTTGTCTTAGAATCACCCAAATACAGATGCAGGAATAAGTCAGTTCATAGTTAGAAGCATTTACATGCTCACGCTCGGGCAATTGTACACGCATTCACTGAACCACTAACGGTTACATGCATCTACAAGTGTGTTTACAAATCTATATTCATAAAATGATGCCTGTCTTCATTCATGAAATGACGCATAACTACATTCATTTTCCTTCTCATTGGTTGGTTGTCATTTTCACCTTTCCGGTTTGATGTTTACATGGTGTATTTTTGACCATTTGTTCATCAACATAGTTATGAAGATAGATATAACAAGCTAGGATACATAAACAGATTGATATGAATAGAGATGAATAGATAGATAGATAGATAGATAGATATCACACACACACACACACACGCGCGCGCGCGCACGCACATGCACACACATACACACACACACACACACACACATATATATATATATATATGGAGAGAGATGATAGGTGGGTAGATTGATATGAACAGATGGATATGTATATATACATATATAAATTGATAGATATGAACAGATGTATATATATATATATATATATATATAGAGAGAGAGAGAGAGAGAGAGGGGGAGAGAGAGAGAGAGAGAGATTGATAGATAGATATAATAGGCTAGGATACATAAACAGAGATATGAACAGACGGAGATAGATAAATATGAGCATATATATATATATATATATATATATATATATATATATATATATATATACATATATATATATATATATATATATATATATATATAGAGAGAGAGAGAGAGAGAGAGAGAGATTGATAGATAGATAGATATAATAGGCTAGGATACATAAACAGAGATATGAACAGACGGAGATAGATAAATATGAGCATATATATATATATATATATATATATATATATATATATATATATATATATATATATAGAGAGAGAGAGAGAGAGAGAGAGAGAGAGAGATGAACAGACGGAGATAGGTAGATAGATGGAGAGGTAGATGGCGCATCTGCATTTAGCTGATATATCCTAATATCAATTTCTATTCATTTATTTTATTCCCATCCATGATGTTAATTTCTTGTTATTTTTTAAAAATTTGAACAGTTGCCTCTATTCTTTTAATACTCCCCATCACCACCACCATCACCACCTGTCGATCAGAATTCCTTTGACTTTATACTCTTACCTGAAAGGTTTTTAATCATGTTAAAAGTCATAACATTCAGATCCAGGTACAATGGCTTTGTAAATGCAGCATCCAGCCCAGTTGTCCCTTCACGTCATTCTTATTGTCCGACGGTTTCATCTTTCGCCATCTGTTGCAAGGATCATCAATGGCGACAAATGGCTTCTAGTTTTTTTGTTTTGTTTCTTTTTTCCCCGTCCATTTGTTTCAGCTTTTTTATTCACCATATGGTCGGGCGCGGGGAATATGCGTTTCTTTCTCATGAGTTTGATGGCTACCACATCACTAAGGACACACTCCACCCTAGGTATAGCGAAGCCATTCTTCCTCACGCCGAAGTTAGAGTAGACACATCACGTTGATTAGGTACTGGAGAAATTTGAGAGCTTGTACAATATTTAAAAAAAGAGAGAAAAAGCTCCAATGAATGAAAGTATGAAAGAGAAATCTTTCGGATACAATGGGTTCTTTTTCCCACCGTTTTATCTTTAGTGAAAAAAGGGGAAACACTTCTGTTAAAAGCATGCTGCTTCCCCATTGTTATGGTCTGGTTGGTTATAGAATAGGACAGCGAAATTATTGTCTCTTTTATTGTAATTGTGCAACCAAGGTCGATTGGAAGATATTTAAAAAAAAAAAAGAAAGAATACTGCTGATTCGTATACAGATTCATAAATGTAAGTTGTTGCTATTTGGGGACAATTGATTAAGACCGTATGAAAAACAGCTTCTGTTTATTAACATTAGAAATGCATCCGTCATTCAGTGAAAGCTCAATGATAAGACATCTGACAATACAATAGTGGTCAGGACTGGGCCACCGGGGGCGGGGTACAGCCGATGAATCGTAACGGTACCCGTAGAGTCAAGACAACCGGATATTTTCTGGGGTGAATCTGAGTATAGAAAGTACCGTTTGTTACTCGGTTAAAGGCTCGGAAAATGATCCGGTTCAAAATCCAACTGAGACTGAGACTGGCACTAATGTTCTTGGGACAAGCATGAATCCGACCCCCATTGTGCAAAGTGAGTAACGCCATTTCGAGTGCTTGTCTAAGTTTATTTTCACATGTCGCAAAAATCTCGAAGAAATCTGAGACGAGGAGAAACTTATGAAATATGAAGCTTGGACAGGGACAACTGTTGCCGTGGTCAGCGTAAGGGTAAATACTATTTACAATCAGAGTATCAAAATATCTCATCATCATAATCAGTCTTTTGATGGCAGTCGTTGGATATAGACCTTTCCTCCAGGATTCGCCATACCTCTCTATCGTAGACGTCGCGGAGCCAGTACTTCCTGATATTTGTCTGGTTCATCTCTTCATCTTGTATTCTGCCCGCCTCAGTTTCGCATATGGTCTCTGGGGATCCATGTTGTGAGTCATGTGGTCTTTAATTCTTGCAACATTGCCAGCCCATTGCCATTTGAGTTTTTAATGGATTCCATGATGTCTCAGGCTCCTGTTTTCTCCCTAACATACTGTGCTATTTTGTGATCTCTCCATAGGTTGAGGATGATTCTTTCATGTGCGCGTTGCGTGCTTCTCAGTTTGTGGGTCAGTCTCTTGGTTATATTCCATGTTTCAGCTCAGGAGGATGCCTTGGTTGTACACCCTTCTTTTTAGGACTAATGGGATTTTTCTTGTTCTTGAACGTTGAGCTTACTCTTTCGAATAAGATTATACTGTTCTTTGTAATTGATGCCGGCTATTGAGCTAAAAATTATTTTTTTTATTTGTTGTTCAAAGTTACGCCGCTGCTCGATGTTACCCCGGTTCACAGTAGTAGAATATGAAAACGACCTGAGAGTTGTGACAGAGAACGATAAAAAAGACGAGGAAAGATTGGTGAAAATTGATTAAAGATTTTTTATTAACAAAGATTTTTTCCATGAGGTGTGTTTGTGAGTGTGTGCATGTTTGTGCACTTGTGTCTGTGTGCGAGAGAAAGGAGGAAAAAGGAAGTGTAGGTGGAATTGTGTGTGTATGTGGGTATGAAAAAGAGAAATAGAATGTGTGTGTATCATGTATGTGTATATGTGATAATATGTGTGTGTGTGTGTGTTTATGTGTGAGAGAGAGTGAGGGGAAGTGTATGCTTGTATAAGTGTGTGCATGTGAAAGTTTGAGAGAGAGAGAAAGAGAAAATGTGCGTGTGGGGGGAGAAAAAGAAAGTGTGCATGTGTGTTTATGAGAGAGAGAGAGAGAGAGAGAGGGAGAGAGAAAGGGAGGGGGAGGGAGAGAGACAGACAGACTGACAGACAGCTAGGAGGCTGAAAATTCAACATTCACCCCTTATGTCTAGAAAAAATGGCTTTTCATTCTTTTAACTTCTCAAAAAGGTTTCCCATAGGGTGCTTAATTTGCAATGTAAGTTTAAGCTAAACTGAAACCCTCGTTTGTGTCATGCTGGTTTTTAAAAATAAGTTTGGACTTTTTTCTAGCGATCACCACCCAACAAAAGGCGAGAGATGTAATTTATTCATTGATCTCACCTTCTTTCAAATTTTCTAATTGATCAACCCCAGCACGGCATGTTGCCAAAAGACTTTGATCACGAAACATTTTCTATTGTGTGGCTTTCCAACGATCCCTTGGATAATCACCCCTGGATAATCACCCCCTGGATAATTGCCCCTAACAAAGCATTGCAACTGTAAAGCTCGAGTTGAAGTCCGTGGAAATGAAGTAGCCGACCATGTTAGAGATCACACCCAGAGGGGAAATTGTCCAGGGGGTAATTGTCAAGAATAATTTATTTGGGGTGTAGGTATCCGGATATAATCATCATCATATGTATATCCACTTGTAAGCTATTTCATAACTTTTATGAGTATATGGCCACATGTAAAATAATGGAGGTTTGCTGTATATACGCGAATGTTTGCAAATTGCGAGGCTTACATACGAACTTCACATCGAATTCATTCTCTAAGCCGCATTCTATCAAAGCAAATACTCTTTCTGTCGTTGTCTGGTCCCGAAATTTGCACAATATATAGTATTTCACAAATGATACTCTTTAGCATATCTTATCAAACATTTCAAAATCAAATTATCTAACGACTTAGTAGATTGTCGGGATACTATGTTGGCAGTAAAATGTCAAGTCAATAATAGAATAAAGTAAAAAAGTAAAAAGAGAGGACTAAGTCGTGTAGTATATATACATCGCAAATAAAAATGTTTCTGAAATGAACATTTCGTGTTAAAGAAAACGTTAATTAAAATGTCTTAGATAACACAGTCAGGCGAGCTGAGTTGCAGTAGCGGAAACATTACTTGAGTACATTCAGTGTAAAAACTGACAGGTTATGTGATCGAATCTTGACATGGGTGTCGCACATCCTTGGGCAGGTTTGCACACACTCCCGTGCAGGCCTGCATACACCATAGGGACAGATCTGCGCAGCTTTTCGAGTTACCGTTTTTAGAATGTTTGAAAGTAAAAGTTTGGGTTTAAGATTTCGAATATATGAAATCTATAAAACAATTTCTCTCCCTCTTAACCGATTTTTATACGAATAGCTATCGTAAACTTTTATTGGATAAACTTTGAAGGATGAAAAAAGATTCAGTCTGAAAAATTGCTAATGCAGCCAAATTTTGGGACCATCGGCCAGTCCTATTCTTTTTTTTCCCCTTCTCACCCTTTTGTCCACAACCACATTACTGCCAGGCAGGCCTGTCAAAGCCATCTATTTGAATTATTTGTGTACACAAACATTGATACAGACAACCAAATTTATACACCGAGTGACCTCCCTCCTCAACGCTACAGATTTGATGGAATATAGTCGCTAAAATATAACTTGGATGGTTCCATGATGATATCTCGGCAATTCTATTGATTAATAAGGTACTTATCCTCAAGTCAACTATCAGTAACTTACTATGAATACATTTCGGATCCATTTAGGTCATATTTTTGTGACTATAGTCAACCAAACCCTCAGTGCTTTTTTTGGTATGAATAAGGATATCTGTGTATATGTATACATGCAAGTGTATGTGTGTGTGTGGGGTGCTTGTATGTGTGCGTATATGTATGTGAGTGTGCACGAATAAAAGAAATTATATACACTTAAAATTCTACAGAATTGCAGTTCCTCATCATTTACTTCAGTAAGTGAAGCATATAATCCAGTTTCGTGTCGTATTAACAGTTGTAGAGATTGAGAAACAGAACTGCAAAGATCGACAGAAGATATAATTTTGGTTCTCGATTTGAATATATAACATTTTTCCGCCTTGTCTTCTCTTCATTATTTTTCACATTGGTGCATAATCTTATTTGTAGAACACGGATTAATTTGCAAGAATAGTTAGTTTCATCCTTCATCGTCATCGACAGACGACGGAGCATCTCCAGCTCCCATGATGTCTACTAGGCTCTTTGATATCGATTTCCTCTGAGATCTTTTATCGTAGACATATTACGTCTAGTTGGTATTTTTTGTAAATTCTGGTCTAGTTGGTTTTCACCGTATTATTACTGTTGAACGTCTCGTCGTTGTTATTTTGCCTCTTATTTTGTTGGTTTCCTATCTTGAAGGAATATAACTTCTAGTAAGTACTTTTTCAAGTATACATAATGATGATGATGATGATCATCATCATCATCGTCGTCGTCGTCGTCGTCATCATCATCATCATCCTTTTAGTGGCTATCGTTGGATACAGACCTTCACCAAGATTCACCAGACCTTTCTATCATGGGCAATGCAGAGCCAATACTTTCTGAGCATATCTAGTTCTCTTAGAAATCTTATTTTTGTCGGCCATAGTTTCGCACATGATCTCTGGGCATTCACATTGTCCAACGTTTGTCTAATATTCTTGCAAAATGACCAGCCTATTATCATTTGAGTTTTCTAATGGATTCTATAGTACCTCTAATTCGTTTTTCCCTTATATACCGTGCTGTCTTGTGATTTCTCCATATTGCTCCACAATAAGTACTTTTTATCTGAACATACCATTTACAGTATTCATACAACTTGGCTCCTTATGCTTGTTGGTAATGTGTCTCTGTGGTACGCTCAGTCACCATTCATGACCAGATAAAGGTCAGATTTCGAATTCCGAATGTCTTGGAAGGCAGCCACTTGACCCCCCTCCCGAGAGATTAGCTTTTCACAAAGCCATAAAAGGTTAAAAATTGAAGTATAGCCAAATAATGTTTTTGTTAGAATTGTTCTATTTGCATCAGAGACTTTATAACAAAGCTCTAGAAGCCAGACTACGATTTATTTCCAACGGACAAGAAAAGACATATATTTAGAATATCCCCATACAGACATTTGAAGTGCCGGAGGCAGAACGGTTGACAGTGCAGGAAATGGACTGGGCGAGCCAAGTTCAAAGTCCGACTGAGACTGGCACTAATGCCGTTGAGATAGGCATGAATCCGACTTGACCTCGCCAGCTATGGGTTGAATAGCCCATGGCAAAAGTGAGTTTCTCTACTTGGGGTATGTTTAACCTCTACGTCTATTTTACATGTTGCAAAAATCTTGAAGAACTCTGAGAAATTTGTAATAAGTGAAGT
>OY735243.1:842084-862084 GCA_963457665.1 Thysanoteuthis rhombus | reverse complement strand
AACATAATCGTTGTACATAATTGAATACATGGGATAATGCATTTTTCATTTGAAATTGAAGCTCAATCAAGGGTGGGGCGGATTATCTATCTTAGCAGATTATACTAGGTGAAATCATTATGATCATTATTGTCATTAATATTATAATGGAACGGAATCTGGGAACCAAATTCGAAATTCCGATCTACCAAAGAGAACGAATCTCCATGAAATTCTCAAAAGAAGGAAAAATCAAGCGAAGAATCACGCTACGTTGGCAAGCTTTTGGGAGAGCAAGATCCATCTATAGAAACAGAAAAATCCCATCAGTTTCAAAAAGAAGGGTCGACTCCTATGATAGGCAAATTCTGGGCAGTACTAACAGATTGACAGGGACCAATCACTATAATGAGTATTGTTATCATTATAATATTGGTAACATAAGAAAACGACAAAACTGTCACAAGACTGTCAACATAGTTTTCTTCAGTTTTCAAGTTGGTCTGGTTTGTTGACTATGAATGTATGTAGCATGCGTACAGGTCAATGAAGCTAGAAAGAAAAAAAAAAACAAGCTATTAAGTCTAAAAAAAACAACGTTTTTTTAATGTTTTTGAAAATATCCTCCGAAATAGGTTTTGTGAGGTTGGGTTCAATTTGCAACATAAATTTATGAAATCTAGTCCCTCAGTTCGTGTCTGGTAGTATTCACTCTAGCTTTTTTGAAAAATTTTTCCAGTGATCACTCAGTCGTTGATCCCGTGTTTAACGATTTTTCAATTGATCATCCTCAACACGGCATGCACCCAAGAGAAGTTGGTCACGTGACAGTTTCTATAGAGTGAATGACCACACCAGTTTATTTTATATTCAAGTCTTATTTATTGTCATCATTGGCGACAAACCTCATAAATCACCTGAAGTAATAAACCTGACTCTGTGGTCGTCATTTCTTGTCTGCATAACCCCGTAATGACTGTGAAATTGCGTAATCAATTTTATGTGATACTAATCATATTGCAACAAATTCATTTTGATAAAAGTGATCATGACATCCGACTGTCTCATTATGTAATTCAAATGTATAAACTTTGATTTCCTGATTGATGAAATTACTTTGTTACGAGAGAAATGAAAACACGTATTATCAAATTATATTGATTTGAGTGTTTGTAAATCAGCACTATAATCGATAAACGTTTAGAAAAAAAAAATTAATCAGCTTCGCTTTTAAATGGAGGTTGAAATTTGTTTTATTTCTTACGATACTTTTAAACTGATTCAACAGTCTGTTAAATTTTGTCTTTAAGTATTATCTTCGTTTGTATCACAGCGGAAAAGATATTATACGGTACGAACGAAAATGATTAAAGACAAAATTGAACAGACATCTATTTAAGCCTAACGTTTCCAATAGACGGATAGAATAAATGTCCTTTTCCATTTCGGATCATGCTCAGCATTACATGGAGGGATCACGAGCATTTTAGAGAAGGAAACGGAAGTCAGAAATATTATAGAAACTCAAATGGCCATGGACTAGTCATGTTGCTGGAATGCCAGACAACCATTGGACACTACGACTCACCACATGTACACCAAGGGATCATATGCAAAACTGTGGCCGGCAGAAATTTAGATTTAGACAAATTCAGACGCCCATGATAGAGAGGTCTGGTAAATCATGGGGAAAGTTTATTCCAGTGACGGACGCTAAAAGGCTGTTGGTGTTGATGATACGTTCTTGTTATGAACGTGTTGAATTGAAGAAAGAGGAAACTGCGCCGGAATAATGAATGTTTGATTGCAGCAAAATGAAGGAGGACAGAAAGTACAGCAGTTGAAACAATGGAATAAGAAGAAGAACGAGGAAATTGGTCCAAAATAATCAAAGTATTAGTCACTCTAAACTGTCATGTGACTAACGTCTCTTTGCAAATTGTTATTTTAGGGGTGATCAATTACAAAATCTAAAAAGGAGGTTATCAACGAGATAGTTTCTTTTCTCGCCTTTTGTTGGGTAGTGATCATCAAGAGCCTGAATTTTCAGGAAGAAAACTAGTGTAAATGTTGGCACATGCTGGGAATAAGTTTGACATAAACTTAGATTGCAAATTGACCCCCTCCCCAACAAGGACCCTGTTTAGAAGGGGCATTTTAAAAAGCTTACTTTTTTTTGAAACAATGAGTAAATATCGAACATTTCAGCCTTCGAGCTCCTTTAGACAAATACATTATAATTTTGAGGTTATATCTGGAACACGAAGCAACAAATAAAAATGAGCAAATTGCATATAAGCCAATTATATGAGCTTGTGTTTATTCTAATCTTTTACAAATGGAAGAAAAATGTATTATTCAAGTTAATAGCAAACAATTCGGTTTAGAAATTTACAGCTCGTGATTTGCAAAGAATTTTGACTGTAAGAGATCAACTTCATTTATAATTTACTATGCGAATGCAATTTCAACCATTCAGTACATTAGTTACGTTCCTGAATATTCTCTACTAAATCCTATGGAAATTAAAACTATTATCAGTGTATTTGCGGATGAATAGCAAGCAATTTAATCCTGAGAATGTATCACAAACCACTTATCATTAGCGATCTTTAAAGAACACTTGAATGAAAGTACATTGCAAGTAATGTCCTCCCTAATTTTTTGTAGTCAGTGTTCGGGAAAGGCGAGGACCAGGGAGCTGAGGAAGGGGACAATGTCCCCAATATTTTTCAGTGGACGATGGACAATAAAATCTCACGATGTGCAATTTCTTTTCTGGAGATAAAATGATGCATGCACTTTTGAATTTGACGTATCTTTATTATCTTATTATTAATAAAAATTCAGTATGCTATCAATAAAATTTGAAATCTTTTGTGCACACATTAATTTCCATTCTGCACCGGTTTCAAAACATGTGTACTCGCGCACATGTGCATAGCGTAGATGATTACAAGCAAAATTGAGTGAAATGCATCGCAGATGATTCATAAAAATCTACTGTCATCGATTCACAATTTAAATGTCGTTTAAATCATTTTAGATAAAAGTCCGTTTGATAATTTGTAAGCATTATGTAAAAGAGGTCTGAAACCTAATGTTGATTTGATAATGTCTCTGACTTTATATTCTCAAGATATAAAACCCGGATTTAAATATGCCGAAAGATACCATTTATTCAGAAGATCAGCTGTTTGCTTTGATGGACATTTATTAACCTTCTACTCGTTTCAAGAGCAAAAAAAGATCACACTTGGAAATATGTGCTGCCAAATGTTACAGGCTCGCATTAGTTTACAAAGTATTTCAGCGTTCCTTTCGATTGTTGTTAGTGCAGTGATGCTTCCCAAAGGAATTATTCCTCCTGTACTCGCCGACAAACTGCAACCAATCCATGCGGGGCCAGCATTTCTTTTCAGCTTGCCGCTGTCCGCCATCTTTGTTTAATCCTTGCTCAATTGCAACCAAGGACCCGTATGCTGACCAAAAGAATTAAAACTGATGGAACAGTACAAATGTATTTAACAAAACCCAAAATTTCCGACACATTTTCAAAAGAAAGAAAAAAGTTTTAGATGTCCGTACGGTCGAATGGACATGGTTTCCAGATGCAGGACAACAAACATGTGTATTCATGAAAACAACAACAGTCGGAAAATAAACGAAAACAGCTAATGACAATATTACATTTTCGTTGTTGATAATAATAATAATAATAATAATAATAATAATAATAATAATAATAATAATAATAATGATAATAGTAATAATAATAATAATAATAATAATAATAATAATAATAACAACAGCAATAATAATAATAATAATAATAATAATAATAATAACAGCAATAATAATAATAATAATAATAATAACAGCAATAATAATAATAATAATAATAATAATAACAGCAATAATAATAATAATAATAATAATAATAATGACGACGATGAAGACGAGACAATGATGAGAATGATATATAATACAACTATGTACAGTTTTTTGTTGTATGTAATAATTTGTGTAGTGTTGTTTTCTGATGATTATTCTATGTTGGAGATGAGAGTTTGATAACCATATTTTGGCTGTGCAAATTAAGTCATAACATAGTTGTGTGTCCTAGTAATCCAGTAAATAAGATCAGACATCAAACACTGCTGCTGCTGCTACTACTACTACTACTACTACTACTACTACTACTACTACTACTAATAATAATAATAATAATAATAATAATAATAATAATAATAATGATGATGATGATAAGAAGAAGAAGAAGGAGAAGAAGAAGAAAAGAAATTTAGGAAAATACTCAAACTTGAAGATAGAACTGAAAAAATGGCAGAAATTCCATAAAGAACGTACTAATTGTTCTGGGAGCATTGGGAGCAGCAACAACAAATCTAAAAATCTATCTCTCGTGACTGAACACCAAAGACATTAGCATCAACTGAATTCAAAAAATAGTAGTTCAGAAGACATCAAATATAATCAGGAGACATCTTGAACTCCTACGATCTAATCGATTTCACTTTCGGGATGAAAGACAAGATGACCCTGCATTAGAGCTGCGATACTTAATAATAATAATAATAATAATAATAATAATAATAATAATAATAATAATAATAATAATAATAATAATAATAATGATATGGAGTTTGGAATAGAAAAATGTGCAATAATGGTAACACATAAAAGGAAGGCTCACAGCTGCGAAAGGAATCGAATTACCGGACAATAAAAAATCAGAGCATTGACCACTCAAGACCGATACAAATACCTTGAATGTGACGCGATGAAACGGGAAGAAATGAAAGAGAAAAACCTTTGGAGGATAAAGAAAATATTAGAGACCAAACTAAATAGCTGGAATCTGATGAAAGGAATGAGTACATGGTCTGTATCAGTAGGAAGATACATATGATCGTCCCTTTGATAGACAAAGGGAGAACTCCAGTCAATGGATCGGCGAACAAGACAGCTTATGACAATGCATAACGCCTTAAACCATGAGATGGCACGGACAGACTGTACATGAAAAGGAAAGAAGACGGCAGAGAACTCATCAACAGACTGGACCAGAAAAGTATGTGCAAGCAAATAGTGGAGACATTATAAAGAGCGCCAGAAGCAGCACAACGAATACCAAAAAAGTAGCAAACGAAGGAGCAGCACGGCAAACAAGGAAAGAGAAATGGGAACAGAAAAGACTATACGAAGGATTTAAAAGACAGATACAAGATTTTGTAGACAATAGATCATGAACATGACTACGCAAAGGAAACCTGTTGAGATAAACAGAACTGCTTATCAGGACAAACAATATCAATGCGAAAATCGGCAGAACACAAATAGCAAATGCCATTTATGTAGGGAAAGGGATGAGACCGTAAACTACATAACTATTGAAAATAGTTAACTAGCCCAGAAGGAGTATAAAGACAGACAAGGTAGGGTAGCAACAATGATACACTGGGAGCTGAAAAAAAGAATGGGATTTAAAAACGCAGAGAAGGGGCACCAGCACAAACCGGAAACAGATCTGGAGAATGGAAACCACAAATTACTCTAAGACTTTGTCATCCAAACTGACCAACCCATCCAAGCGAGAAGACTGGACCTGGTAATCAAGAAGAGGAGAACCAGCAGATCACAGAGTAAATAGGAAAGAGAATAGAAAGCTGGGAAAATCCCAGGACCTGGCAAGGCAGCCAAAGAAGGTGTGGAACATGAGTCAGGCTAGTACCAATAGGAGTAGGTGTATTCATAACCGTACCAAAGAAACTGAAAGCGAGATTGGTAGAACTAGGGATATGAGGAAGGATTGAGACTATACAGACCACAGCACTGCTGGGGACTGCACGAATACTGAGGAAAGAGTGAAAAATATGAGATCTACGATCCCCAGCTGTTAGCAGTGGCCTACCAGGGAAAATAGGAGAGAAAAAACAAACAAAGAAATAACAAAACACTCCAAATGGCGCTGCTGTAATAGGCAAGGAAGATTTGAGAGGAGGGCAGAAGATCCGAGGAGACTTACAGTCACTCAGCCTTCAGCGATAACCACCAGGCAACTGGTGTGAAACTGTACACCACAGCACTGCAATGTGTTGTGAGAGTGTGAAGAGACGGGCTGGAGACCTGATAATAATAATAATAATAATAATAATAATAATAATAATAATAATAATAATAATAATAATAATAATAATAATAATAATAATATCATTGCAACATCGAAATCGACCACCCAGACATAATTATCATAGACAAAAAGGAAAAGGGATGCCTATTGATAGATATGACCATTCCACCAGACAGAAACATATCTGTAAAAGAGTTTGGAGAATTGTCCGAGTACGAAGACCTAGAAATCGAGATTCCAAAAATGTTGCAATTTAGAACTGTAACAATATCGATTGTTATAGGAGTCCTTTGGGTCATAAAAAATTGTGTCAACTAATATGTAGGTTGAATAGTGAGAAACCCAAGCATCCGTGAGATACAGAAAATTATCCTCACTCACATAGCCCATATTCTTCGCAAGACACTGTCCCTGTAAATATTGTCTGTTATACAATATATAATATTTCTTGTGAAACCCCCTGTATCGATCCTGTATTGACCCATCCCCTTCTGTATTTATGAAAACTGCAAGTGCTTAGTAAGTCATAACATCATTGCCTGCCCTAAGTTTCAAGCTGAAACTCGGTATGCAATGAATACTACGAGACATCAAAATGAACAATGAAAATGATAATAATTACTCAAAAAGAAACCAGTGAACCTTCCTACAACATACCTGGAAAGCCCAGCATATATGAAATACCGAAAATAGCTCTTATGCACACATTAGAAGAGAATTCTTGTCAATGGGATTGTATGTATTACGCCCAACATACGTCATTTTATGTTTGTATAGAAGTATGTTTAGGAAAGTGTTGTGTTGTCTGTATATGTAAAATCCCTGTCCACCTTTTCTCACCCTCTCTCTATATGTATGTATGTATGTATGTATGTATGTATGTATGTATGTATGTATGTATGTATGTATGTATCTATCTATCTATCTATCTATCTATCTATCTTCAAAGCCTGGACTTTCATAACTTACGAGGTTGCCTGACTTAGTTCACTAGTTGAGACCCGGCTGGTGACTTACATAAACTGAAATCAAAGACAACACCAAAACAACAACAACAACAACAACAACAACAACAACAACAACATAATAATAATAATTTTAATAATAATAATAATAATAATAATAATAATAATAATAATAATAATAATAATAATAATAATAATAATAATAATAATAAAATAAGAGGAGGCTATTTGCTATTAATGGTGACCCAGAGCAATGCCTCAAAAACAATTATATAAAGTTTTAAATAGATATAAGACAGGGTATGATATCAGATGTAGATCATAGAGGGATAAAAATGAAACGATAACACGCATAACAAGTGAATGCAGCAAGTTAGCTTAGATTGCGTATAAAAATATGCATGACAAGTTAGAGATGGTGACCAATTGGAAACTGCGCAAACGACTGCAATTTAACCACTTTAGCCAACTGTATATACACGAATTTGAATCTGTCCACGAGAAAAAACTTAAATCCTCTGGGACTTGGAGATTCAAAAGGATCCTCCAATCCAGGCCAAGAGACTGGATTTAATTATCTTGAGCAAAGAGAAAAAAATGTTAGATATGCTGTTCACTCAGACTGTTTGTAAAAGTCTTTGAGAATATATTTATATCAAATGGATGTTTCCCCTTTCTCCATCTATCTATCTATCTATCTATCTATCTATCTATCTATCTATCTATCTATCTATACGTATGTATCTGTTAGAGTATGTATTCTTGTACGTATTCAAATATACCCGTATGTCTTTGGTATTTACTAAATCTGGTACACGAACGCATTCGTTTGGTAACCAGTGGGATCCTTGTACTACAGAAACTGTTTTCTTTAGACATGGTAAAGAGTAAATTTTATATATTTGGTATCGTGGTGGTACGGTGTATACCTATTTCTCAATTGCCAGGGTTTTTGTTTGTTCAGTGTCTATTGATCGATGGATACATTTCCGTATACCCAGTTCCCCAAACACAACCTCAACGTATATGTAACTAAAAAAAAACTAACCTCACCGTATATCTAGTTCCTAAAAACCAACTTCATCGTATACCTAGTTCAGCCCCCCCCCAACCTTACCTTGTACCAAGTTCCCAAAACCAGTTCCCAATTAATGCGCCAATGGCAATCTAAGGCTTAAACGGACGGTTGAATAACAGAAACATATAACAACTGTAAGGCCCAGAAAACAAAGACCCGGATGTTTCAAAATATTGATCACGTGATATTCGTATAAATGTACATCTTTTGTTGATCCAGTTGAAAAACTGATATCCCAGAGCATTGGTACATTCTGCGGAAAATCAATCGGCTTTGACTTTCAAGACTCGGATCTATTTCAAATTAGATTAGAAATGGAAATTTTCGTCCGAGGCAACACGTTCTCCACAATGACTGCAGGAGCAGACAGAGTCGTCTGTTATTAAAAAAAAAAAAAATAAGAACAGAAAATGACATTTCAAAACAGACATAGTTCCTACTTTTGCACATATGCGGGCAAAAACTAGTCAAATATTTTTGGTGGATAAAAATTCGGGATTTGAAAATCTACAAAACAATGTGATCTTTGATAACCAGTGTAATAATGATATTGAATCGAATTAATCATCATCATCATCATCATCATCATCATCATCATCATCATCAACAACAACAACAACAACAACAACAGCGGCAACCTTTTAGCATCTATCGGGGGACTTTCCCCAAGATTCGCCAGATCTTTCTATCATGGCAATCGCGAAGCCAATACTATCTGAACTTCGTTGAACCATCTTATTTTTTATTGGCCACATGATCCCTGGGTATCCACGTTGTGGGTCGTGATTTCTAGCAGTTGTCCGATATTCTCGCAATATCAGCATCTACCTGGATCAAGACGAATCAATCAAGTAAAACTGCACCTACGCCAGTTGTTTATAACAGACAATCAACCAAAACAGACACCAAAACCATCAATAGAGGTTTCTTTAGTTTTCAACTTGGTCCAGCTTACTGACAGGCTGGCTGGCTGGCTATGTATGTATGTATGTTCCACGCATTCAGGTTGCACCTTTAAACTAGAGGGCTGGAAATCTCAACATTTACTCCTTATTAAGTCTAGGAAAAAACATTTTGATTTGAACCCCCCCCCACCATCAGCCAATTGGTTTTCAGTTTGCATTGTAAGTTTATGCTGAATTGATGTCTTGATTTTGTATCCACATCAGTTTTGTGGAGATTTAGACTTTTTTCAAATTGATCACCACTCAACAAAAGGTGAGAGAAAGTAACTTGTTCATTGATCACCCCATTTTCCAATTTTCTTAATTGATCATACCAACATGACATGCTGCCAATAGGCGTAGGTCACTGACTATTTCTAGTGAGTAACTATCCAGACCTGTCATTGTTAAATTTTTTATTCAGTTACTTGGTTTACACATATTTTTACAAACGCGTACACACACTAGGTATATGTGTGTGTGTGTGTGTGTGTGTGTGTGTGTGTGTGTGTGTGTGTGTGTGTGTGTGTGTAAGCCTTTTCGCAAATGAACAGACTGAGAAAGATAGATAGATACATAGATACATAGAAACTGGAAAACAGAGAGAGAGAGAGAGAGAGAGAGAGAGAGAGAGAGAGAATCAGACAGGCTTATAAAATGACAAGTAGTTATAGTGATTGACTGAGCAAACTAGCGGGTGGGTGACTGAATAAGTAAAATAAAAGATGTGGTCAGGAAATACCTTGGGAACTTTTCTGTCCCTAACTCCCACTCTCAATTATTTATAGTGCGGATATTTCCCATAAGCTAGGGTCATAAAACTAATTCAGTGGAAGGGGAAGATAACTCGCGATTGAATCGTCGCAACTGAAGTGAAAACGCTTGCCTGTTAAGGAAATGTTAAAGACGAGCGGCGCTCTAATTCAGAATAAACAGACTTTGATTTAAAATGCTATAAAAATTCGATGTTGACATGTTCCTTATTTCTTTTATATACTTTTTATATTTGTGCATATATGTGTGCGTATTCAGATTTATAAATATTCGATCCAAGTGTATGTACATATATATATATATATATATCGCTGAAGAAGCCCAAGCAGGGTAGAAACGTAAACCTGTTTGAGTAACAAATCCTTCATTACATCATATATATGTGTTTCTGTGTATATGCATGTGTGTTTTGCAGGTTTTACAGGTATGTAAAGGGATGTCCCGGCGCTCAAAATGGACTGTACTGAAACCTGGATTAATGCCCCTAGGAAACACATGAACCGACCTCCCCCAGCTATGGGTAGAATAGCATAAAGTGACGCCACTTTGGGTTTTGTTGGAATAAATTGTCTTTCCTGTGGACTATCTCAAAATTGCAGAGGCGTAACAAGAGAGGGCAAGAGGGCAGTCCTCCAGACTGAACTGTCTGTTAATTGATAATTATGCCCTCTCCGGGTGCTGTCTATGCCCCAGGGTGCTGTGTTCACCATCAGTGGCTGAGAAACCTTGGTACACCAATGCTCATATGCCTGACGATGAGATTCCTATCTGGTTGTCTAAAATTCTACGTCTGAAACTGTCAAGGTTTTAAATGATCACCCCAAAATGGCTTGGTAGGTCATGTAACAGTCTCTATAGGATGACTGTAATTCTAGTAAACTATGAATAGCGAATATAGAAAATAAGTGCATGTATATATACGTACATTTGACTATCATATAGATTAAACAGATGTGTACTAGTAGCATTCCATATATTCTTTATCTATTATAAATACAAGTGCTAATGTCACATAGGATATAGATAATTACCCCCCCACCCCAAAAAAGAAAAATATGTGGTTAAGAATTGATTTGATAACTGACTCATATGATATTTCGTTCTATTAACATATTCAACAGAATTACGAATTCAGGGGCAGGTCCAGGATTTTGAGCTGGTGGTGTCCTGGACCCGCATCTTGGATGCAAAGGATCCTTTATGTATGTATGGAAGTATATGGACTCAAAATGAATAAATGAAAGAAAAATTATGGAAAAATAAACTGTATTATCTATTTTTGAAACTATGCAATATGAAATAAAAAGGAAACGGTGTTTGCAGGGAGAGTAAGTCTGTAACTCTATTTGAAACGATCTCCCGCTATTACACGGTGAATGTATCATCTGGCCTCGACAACGTACATAGAATAAGCAATTAAAGGGTATTGGACTGCTGCAGGAAACGAACCTACGACCTGCGTCAGTCCCATTTTCTTTAATTGTTTATTCGATTTACGTCGTCTAAACTAAATGATACATTCACCGTGTAATGACAGGAGACCATTCCTAATAGAGCTTCAATATGAAATAATGCAATTCACAATCATTCTGTTGGATTATGAATCCATTCCTCACATATACATGCACGCACGCACGCACACACACACACATACACACACACACACACACACACACACACACACATATATATATATATATATATATATATATATATATATATAGATAGATATATATATAGATATATATATTAAATAGTTTCACCACTATCAAGATTTGTAATCTTTTATGCTAAGATAAAAATAAACTGCTTGATATTAACCGTCACGTGGCCATCATCTTTTGGCACAAACTGTGTTGAGGGTGATGAATAAAAAGATAATAGTTGATCAGTGAATAAATTACTCCTCTCACCTTTTGTTAGGAATCTATCCGAATCCAGACAGTATCATTTAAAAACTGAAAAAACCAATGATGCACATTTATCAAGTACATATTTCAAAGCTTTTATAATTGTGTGAAGGAGGCTACCCAGAATTCTAAATAGAAAATGCCTTTTTCTAAGTACATACTTGGATACAATTTCAGTTCGGTGGAAAGACTGGAGTGATAACATTATGCTACGCCATTGTTAGCGTGTAAAAAGTGAAGAAAATGGCTGTTATTCCCTTCAAACTTTGCTTTCGTGACCAGGAGCGTGATATTCATGAGTAATTGTTTTTCTTACTGTATGTGATCAGAATGTGCAAATTCGATCATTTCCAATCGTATATAAGTAAAATTCAGCTTATCAATGTCCTGGTCGCCAAAGCAGAGTTTGAAGGGAGTAATAATTTTTATACTTTTTACACATAATCTAACAGAAAATAACACTCACTTCTAAGTCATAAAACTTGCCATTTTTTGGTAGATTTTCCTATTTTTGAACGAAATCTAGATTTTTGACGCTAGATTAATATTCTTGGGTCCACTGTCCATCCACCTTATAACAAAACCCGCGTTAAAATGGTAGAAGCCTGTAATACTTCTAGAGAGTACATGAACGAAAGCAGAAATATTTTAAGGCATAATTACTATGAAATACCGGTCTGTTCTGTCATTTCACGACGTGGCCAACATCTTTTGATCGCGTGCAGTGTTGGGGCGATCAATTAAAAGTTTTGAAGAAGGGGTGATCAAAGAATAAGTTACTTCTCTTGCTTTTTGTTGGGCAGTACTCACTAAAAAACAAGACAAAAAACAAGCAGACGCAAACCTGGGACCAGTATAACATTAAATCACATTGCAAATTGAACCCCCACCTAAAACCCTGTTTTGGAGGATGAAATTAGAAAAAAAAAGAAAAAAGAGCACTTATTCTTAGACATAATAAGGAGTGAATGTTTGAATTTTCAGCCCTATAGCTCCATTGGTACGGTCCGTACGCGTGATGCATTCATACATAACTAGCCGAGATTTTATGAGATTTCCGGCCAATGGAGAATCTCTGGGGATCCGGACATCATCATCATCATCATCATCATCATCATCATCAGTCTTTTAGCGTCCGTCATTGGGCATAGACCTTCCCCAGGATTCGCCACACTTCTCTATCGTGGGCGTCGCGAAGCCAGTACTTTCTGAATTTGTCTAGCTCGTCTCTCCATCTAATATTCTGTCGGCCTCGGTTGCACTTCTGATCTCTGGGGATCCATGTCGTGAGTTGCGATGTCC
Source organism: Thysanoteuthis rhombus (assembly GCA_963457665.1). Classification (NCBI taxonomy): domain Eukaryota; kingdom Metazoa; phylum Mollusca; class Cephalopoda; order Oegopsida; family Thysanoteuthidae; genus Thysanoteuthis; species Thysanoteuthis major. The sequence goes on along the minus strand of OY735243.1, from coordinate 848,981 downwards.
ATCGGTTGTTTTGCGACGTAGCCAGCCTATTACATCGTCAAATAATTTAACATAGTCCGAATCAACCAGTGTCAGCAAAAGTCGGTAAAAGGAGCCTGAGGTTGTGCACCAAACAGAATGCAGTTTGGCCTTTCCTTACAAAGAAGCACACCAAGGTTTCCAAATTAGCCGTATTCGGCTAGATCTGGATGTTTTTTTCCAATTTAGCTGAAATTTTTGTAGCCAGAACTCGGATAAAAGAAAAAAAATGTTTATAATGTTTTGTCCATAGGTTTAGAGAGTTATTCGTGTCGTTTTTTTTAAAATATAGAATTTAGCAACTTACATTATCTACTGTAATTAAAGTAGTTCAGCTGTGCATAGCAATGTTTATAGCGGTCTTTATAACGTTTAATACTCTCGTTCAAGATGAACAACTCAAACTGACTTATGATGATGTATATATATATGTAGTTTAGTTTTTTTAGTGATAACTGCCCACGTCTTTTGTTATACTTACTGATTCCTCTTCATTTAATTCGTTTTTCGGAGTAACCTACGTAAGTAAGCCCTATTTTCAAAAGATAAACATGTAGTATCGAACAATATCAATATACAATACACATAATACCCAATGTAAAATGACAAACTACATGTATGGCATAAGCTATGAAGTAAAGTGGTGTTTGATCAACACTGCTGGGGTGTCATGTTAATAATACTGTTTTGTTTTTAAAAATCCCCAAAACAGTTCCAAGGTAAACAACTAATGATCCTAACAAGAGAAAATGTATACATTGTACCATTAGAACAGAGTATACTGGAATAGGAGAAAAGTACTGCAGAAAATTACATAAATTGCAATGTCAGATATTGGGAAATTGGTGACTGAAGAGACATAAATGAGATTTTGCAAAAGTTTTCCAATGTTTAGTATCTAAAGCTGTAAAGTTTTCTAGACAATACATAAATATATATATGCTGGTATACCTTGAATAGGGGCGATTCACTCGTTCCAGAATTTTTGTACTTTTTAAAACCACATTGTTCAAGGTCCTATAATAAAAATAAGGTATTCCCAGTCTATTCTAAGTTACATTAATTTGTACTGTAATACCCTAATCGTACTACATCAAAACCAACACTAATCAAAACCACATTGTTCGAGGTCTTATGATTTAATGTGTTTTGTTTTTTTGCTTATACTCAGTTACATTTATTTGCATTTCAATATATTAACCGTACTACATTAAAATCCACACTTTGTGTAGCAATACTTTAACCGTACTGCACCAAAGCACGCACTAATCAAAACCGCGCTATTTAAGGTATTCCTGTAATAAGTGGAAGATTATCATAGATAAGAGAAAAAAGGCGAAAAAATCAAAGTAAACAAATACAAAAACAACAAAAATATCAGAAGCAAAAACAAAACAAAAAACGACGCGTTGTGATAAATAAATTCGAAATTAAAAAAATAAAGGAACATGCCGTTTGCAAGGTAGAAAAAAATCTAAGACAGAAAAAGCTTACAAATAGATTAGACGAAAACACAAAAACGCATTCACTCGGACAAAAACTTGCATAAAAACCCCAGAGGAAATACAATATAAGCATTAGGAAAAATTTAGAACGATAAAAATTCAGTCAATAAAAAAGAAACGTCCAAGGAACAATAAAAGAAATTGGAAGCAGCAAAAACTTACGAAAAATTCTTTATAAAGTCCGAAGAATAATACAATGTATGAAAAAAATCAATAAAACATGCATACAAAAACACACACACACATACACATGTATATATAATGTGCGTGCATAGATGTGTATATATATGTACACATATATATATATATATATGTATATAAGCACACAAATACATATGTGTGTATAAACATATATATATATATATATATATATATATATATATATATATATATATTTGCGCGCATGCGTATATATATCCACGTATATACATATAATATATATATATATATATATATATATATATATATATATATATATTTGTATACATGCATATGTATATACGTATATCTACACATGTATACATGCACATGCGTATATTGGTGAGTGTGTGTTTCTATGCGTATTTGTATGTCTATGCTTACATATATGTTCACGCATATTCAGTCTTGTTACACATGTACACGTGAATGCATTAATATGTACGGTTACATCAAAATAGAAAAGGAAATTGATACATGAAAATTTGAAATCGTAAAACTAATGGAATATAACATGAAAAATTAAAAGATTTATCAAATATCAAAGCAAAAATATAATAAAAACTCAGGAGTAAAAAAATATTTTTGAGAAAAAAAAGGTGCAAAAAATTTTTACAACAAAACTAAGAAGAGAAATCTTGAAGGAAATCTGTGTCGAAGAAGCGAAAATAAGATATCACATTTAATAGAATAAAAACGACACTTATATCATTTTCAGGATCAGAGAAAAATTAATTAAATCGAGGTTATATTATCTCTACTACACATATTTAATTTCCATTTTAACGTCTTCCGACTGCATGTTATCTTGAGAGGCTGATCGTTCATAAAATTCGGAAAAATTGATGATCAATTAATTAGTTACTTCCCTCACCTTTTGTTAGGCAGTGATCACTAAAAATCCTGAATGTGTAACCCACCCACCCCAAAAAACAAGTGAACAAAAAATAAGGGATCAGTTTAGCATAAACTTAGATTGCAAACTGGACCTCCTTCAGGAAAGATATTTATGATTTACCAATTTCGAAATTATTTTTGGCAACATAAGTAATTATTTAAATTTTCAGCCCTCTAGCGCCATTGGTGTGACCTGTACGCATGACACATACATACACACACACATACATAGCCAGCCAGACCAACTTAAAAACTTGAGATACCTATGTAGACACTTTTGGTGAAAGTTTTGATTGACTGTTTTCTAGTCTTCATCAGATTGGAGAAGTAAACCTGAAATTAAAAAATAAACAAATTTAAAAATGTGAAGTTTTCCCGATACATATTTTCGTACTTTTGATGTAAATCTCAATTGATAATTACACACACACACACACATATATATATATATGTGTGTGTGTGTGTGTGTGTGTGTGTGTGTGTGTGCGTGTTGTGTGTTGTGGATAGGAAGTGATCCGATAAAATGTTGATGAAAAAGGCAATTGGAAGGTTAAGAAGAAAAAGAGATAGCAAGAGTTACATCTCAGAAATATTTTATTTTCACGTGGCATGTTTCGATGCATTCCGAAGAGTGCCGGCCATTTTTTTTCAGACAAAAGCTTGCTGCGGTACAGAAAAAAAACTTTGGTATCTATATGCCTTAGGCCAAGGAAAGAAATGGGGATATTTCTGTGTTGCTTGGTTATTTAGTAGGAGTGAGAAGGGGGTATTTGTATCTGTGTTGGTGAGAATCAAGTTTGGTCTGAAATAAGAAGGGTCTGTGAAAGGACAGGTCAGAGGTTGTTTGTTTCTTGTCTCTGTTGCTGTTTTGCTTGTCTCAGATAAGAAGGGGAAGTGAGAGGACAAGCCAGTACTAAAATGGTCAGTTTTCAGTGTTTTTTCAAGACTGGAGAGGTGGTGTCTAGCATTTTATAGATAGGTGTTGATATATGTGGGGCAGGTTGGATGTTTGTTGTGTTGTTTTTTCTTTTTAATCTTCTTGGCTGATGGGGGTGGGGGTGAGACTTCTTATACTTGTAAAAGGGGGTATGTTTGTACTTATACTATCTTTTATATTGACTGATTGCTGTTAGCCAATCCCTTGTAGGATAGTCTTATAATGTGTTGTTTTTAAATGATTCTATTTTAAAATGGATGCATTTTGAGGCTTTGCAATCTGGAAATGGCAATACTTTTTTTTATCATTGTACTGCATTGGGATATAGGGCTGCTTCAATACATCTGCATCTGAAGAGTCACGAATATTTTTGATGAGATGGGCTTGGTGAAATTTGAAGTTGTTGTTCTGTGTGTTCCTACGTTCAACGAGGGCGTTTGTCTTTTCATCCAGTTTTAGGACTCTCTTGTGTTCATATATTTTTCCTTGAGAGGTCTCAATGCGTCTTCAATGCAGATTCTATCGCTGTCATTGCACTGAGTTGCACAAATACAGGCTTCGGGGGTAGAGATCTGTATGTTGGTTTGTTTACCAAATATTTGATAATTGTTGCAGTGTTGACGGCAACGTGTATTTCCAGCTCGCTCAAGTTGAAGCTGAGGTCGGTGGTGGTTGTGTTGATGGGTAATATAATGCGTCTAATGGTGTTTTTTTTTCTTTTTGTATTGTTTCGTGTAAGTTTTATGGATTTTATATGCTTTCCTCTGTGCGTGGTTTATGAAATGTTGTATTTGAGTGAATAGTGGAATTGTTTGATGTATTCATCTTCGTCATCAAGATGCTTTGGGCTACATATTCTGTGAGCCCTTAGGTAAAAGCATATGATTAGTATTAATTTATTTTTGGAGTGTGGTGGGAGTAAATGTGTATATGGTTGTCCTCGTTAGTGGCTTAGCGGAGGACGTTGCATTTGATGGTGTTGTTGGCTCTGTTTAGTAGGGTGTTGAGGAAAGGTAAATAGTTGTTTGAATCTTTTCTAGTGTGAATTCAATAGCTGGTTCCACTGCATTCTATATTGGTAGATTTGTATATTTGTCTAGGTCTATGTGTTGAGGGTATAGTAATAGGGCATGGTCAATGTAGTGAAAGTAGGGGGCTGTTTTGGGTATGATATATATGAAGGGGCCTGACCCCAGGAACTTCAGAAAAAACTAAGGTAATGCACTACATATCGGGAACCGCATCAGTAACCAGAATTCTTGTTTGGAGGAATTTCCGTTGAAGCTGAAGGAGCATTGGTTTGTTCTGTGTACATATTTTGATGATTTCGTTGGTGGGTAGGGTGGGTTTAATCTAATCTCTCTCTCTCTCTCTCCACACACACACACACACACACACACACACATATATATATGTATATAGCTCTACTCTAAAACAACTCAACTCCATGAATAAGATGTTGTATGTATCGAACAGTCTATGAAATAAATCCATTACATTTCAGAAATGGCTTTATATTATTCATATATAATTATATCATGTTATACTGCTAGCCTAATTTGTACCACATATACTGTATATATATATATATATATATATATATATATATATATATATATATATATATATATATATATATATATATATATATATATATATATATATGCACACATGAGAAATGCCATACCATTTATTTGCTTGTCTGTCCATCTGTCTGTATATTTTATGTGTCATGTTATAATAACCACCAAAAAATGGTTGCCACTCAAACAAATTAGACATTGAATGGAAGTAGTGTAAGGTTTGAAGTAAAATGACTGAGAAAAATCTGTTTTTAAAACTAAAAGAGTTCTATTTACAATGTGACTATAACGATAAATTGTACACTTACTTTTCTATTCATTACATATATATATATATATATATATATATATATATATATATATATATATAGAGAGAGAGAGAGAGAGAGAGAGAGAGAGAGAGAGATAGATAGATAGATAGATATAGATATAGATATATAGGTATATTATTTGTTTATTTATATTTCTTTTAAGATCAGAAGTATTAAGAAACCTCCATTTTAAGAGGTCGACGTTGTAATGAAACTTCTTTTCCCCTTTAAGGGTTCAAAAGTGAAAGGAAAGCTCTTTACCTTCCGAGTCAAACGTAAGAGAACTTTCGTTTTAGTTTTCAAAAGTAAAAGATACTGTTCCCGTTTTTTTGATTGGTCAAAATTAAAAGGGAAATTCCATCCCCCTTGAAGAGATCAATAGTAATGGTAATTTTTTTCTAACCTCTACGGGGTCAAAAGTGAAAAGAAACTTTTTCCCAATCAAGGGGTCAAAAGTCAAGGGAAACTTTTGTGTATTATGTTTTTTTGTTCGGTCAGAAATATAAGACGTTACCCAAAATGAAAAAAAAAGTTCAATTTAGTAGATCAAAATATCCTTCATAACAAAATGAACATTTAGGAATTCACAATTTTACCGTATGATCAAAAATTTTAAAAAAGTTATGTAAGATCAAAGTTTTTTGATTATCATTTAACACGCTGTCAAATTTCAATCAGGTTCTGTAGGTAGGGAATGGAATATTGAACAGTGAATAGTGAATAAGAACTCATTAATATATCTGTTAGTTGTACATTTTTGAAATATTTTCAAATTATTCAATTCAATAGTTTTAATCCTATACTATCATGCTTTTTATGAGTTGTTCCTTAGCAAGGTCCACACATCGTTGAGCACAGCAAACTACATGGTACGCATTTGCATTTATTGTTGTATCCTGGCTTGCAGCTACACAAAGTTAGGTTCAGAAGTTTTGCAGGCACTGCTTCTTTGGTGGTGGGGACAGGTTTTAGTGATTCCCTTATCATAGCCCAACCCCGTCCGTTTGGATTCAAGCTGTTTCCAAGCCATCCTTGTGCCTGAGGTAGAAACATCAGTTGAGAATATGTATCTAACCTCTTTTTTGCCACAATTCGATGATACATGAAATACCTTAGCTCATCCAAGGTCTTTGATTTCGATCCGTACCATTTTGAGAAAAAATCTCCAAGCAGCTTTGGTGGCTTCTTTACTGGCATCCTTCTGGTTGAATATTTTCATTTTTCTCTTAAAATCTGGTCATTTTGCAGAAGTTGGAATCCTCTAACTTTGCCTTTTTTCTATATTGGTGATGTTATGTCGCACACAGCAATGGCATGAGCAAACAATAAAATCTCATAACCCTCACCAATATTCTCTTTTTTCCATTTGAATATTAAAAAATCGTGGTGCGCTGTTTGATTTTCCTGGTTTTAGAAACCAAAGATTAAAGTCTTTATGGGCCAAGGCA
>OY735243.1:804584-832084 GCA_963457665.1 Thysanoteuthis rhombus | reverse complement strand
GAAATAACTATATGCACATGCCACACACTCAAGCACACACACACACACACACACACACACGCATATGCATATGTCTATGTAGATATTTGTAATTATCATATGTAATATTTTTTTTATGAATACACACATGTATACAAATATTTGTATTGATGTATAACTGTTGAGCAGCATCAAATAAGATACATCAAATGTCCCACCAGCTTTCGTTTATTCCTACAGACAATAGTTTAGAACTGATTCTCTAATACTCTTTGTTCAGATATCTTTATCACTCATCATCGTACGGACGTCAGAAACAAACTCCTTACTCTCCTTCTTATTCTTATTCTTTATTCTTGTCCTTGCTAATTCTTTTACTTACTTCCTTGTACTTACATTCTCTTACTTGCTCTCTTATTATTACTTATATAATTTTTATTTTTCTTCTTATTGCCTTATCAATATATTATTTCCTTATCAGATGTTCCAAGATCGCCTCTAAAACGCCATACACGCACGCAGCTGAAAGCTCGGGGTAGCACACGTACATTCAAATTCACACCTACGTATACACACAAATACACAGGCAAGAGCGCGTAACCCCCCACCCCACGTATATATGTACACACATGCATACTTGCATACATATACTAACAAATATACAGATAGCTAAAGTGAATGGACACCCTTACATGTGCTACACACCTAAGAACTTGTATAGATAAATAAACTCATGCCATTGCGTGCAAACGTATACAAAATGTAACTTGTCTGTTATTTCCTGTGCAAATATTCAGTTGTGAGCCTATGTACACATTATAATAGATATATACATAATTTCTCTCAGCTCTTAATCTTTCCATAATTTTATGTATGCATAAGTATTCATGGGTAGACACGTGCGTATGTGTTTGTGTGCGCGTGCTCGCGTATATAATTCAATTTATTTATGTTCAAAAGTATGTAAACATCGTTACTGAGAAGCCAGGTAGTATTTAGGACTTGTCTAAAGTGTGTTTATGCTATTTCAATGAACGAGTGATAAAATATATGTTTGAGTTTAAACACATCCCTTTTGTTTATTTTGTCATGCATGTATAGATATTTATTTGTGCATGTGTGTGTGTGTGTCCGTTGTCGAGGGTGTGGGGGTAATTTGGCATATATCTGCCCGTCCCTTCACAAATTTTGATTGGATTTCATTGTGAGTTTTTGGCGATATCATATAGTGCAGATATATAATTATAACGTACCGGGAGATAATTGAGCATAGATCTGTCCCCAAATCCAATCACCTCTTTTATACCTTATTGCCAACCTTTTCATATTTCAACGATTGAGAACTTTTGGGAATATCATTTGTACAGACAGGAAGATGGAACAAAAGATGTAAAGACAGAAAGATGCAACCAAATACATATACCTCTTCATCTTTGTTGACAGAGGTGAATAAAGGATGAAAGTCACTCCGACCAACGTACACGTAGGTGATCAATAGTAGACCACTAGACAATGAAGGGTTTATCATTGTTAATCATGGAAATTGTCAACATGGGTTTCTTCAGTTTTCAAGTTAGTTTGGCTTGTTGGCTGGCTACGCATGTATTTATTTCTGAAACTTTACGAGATAGATTCAGTCAATCCTGATGACAATCTGACATTTATCTGTGATGTTTTCTTTTGATCTTGCTGGTCAGTAGCTGGTCTTAAGAGCCGCCTTGGAGCACATGGGCGTAGTGGAATGAGGAAGCAGGATGACCAGGTCGACTGCTATTATCTGACAAGATGAAGCAATTATCATACGTGTATATATATATATGTGTGTGTGTGTGTGTGTGTGTGTGTGCGTATGTATGTACGTATCATTTGTACAGGCTGTACCAATGAAGCTTGAGAGGTTAAAAACATCCACACTTTATAATAATAAAGAGAAAAATACTTTTTTAGTGGATGGTTCATTTTGCAATGTAAGTTTATGTACGCTTGTTTTTTGTAGTTGAACATTCAGAATTTATTACTGATCTCTGAGCAACCTAAGGCGGAAGAAGTAAAAAATTAATTGATCATCCCTTTTTCCAGTCTTTTTGATCACCCCCGACTCAGCTCAATGCCAAAAAAATCTGTTGTTGCATGACGGTTCCTATGCTAGACCTGTTTTGATGTTCATTGGCATCATTTGTAGAAGAATATTATCACAATCAGTTGTTTTGTTTATTATTATCAAAACAGGTCTGGGTAGTCACTAAATAGAAAGTGTCACGTGACCAATTTTTTTTAGCAACATGCCGTGTCGAGGGTGATCAATTAAAGAATTTATTACTGATCTCTGAGCAACCTAAGGCGGAAGAAGTAAAAAATTAATTGATCATCCCTTTTTCCAGTCTTTTTGATCACCCCCGACTCAGCTCAATGCCAAAAAAATCTGTTGTTGCATGACGGTTCCTATGCTAGACCTGTTTTGATGTTCATTGGCATCATTTGTAGAAGAATATTATCACAATCAGTTGTTTTGTTTATTATTATCAAAACAGGTCTGGGTAGTCACTAAATAGAAAGTGTCACGTGACCAATTTTTTTTAGCAACATGCCGTGTCGAGGGTGATCAATTAAAGAATTGGAAAACTGGATGATCAATGAATAGGTTACTGCTCCCACCTTTATGGGTCAGAGATCGCTAAAAAAGTCTGAATTAAAAAAAAATGTGTGACTCAAACTAACGGATTATTATAGCATAAACTCTCTTTGCATGTTGACCCCCACCCACTAAAAACATGTTCAGAGGGAGGAATTAATAAAAACAATTAAAAAAGTTCTCAAGATACAATAAGGAGTAAAAGTTGGAATTTTCAGCCCTCTGGCTCTATTGGTGCAGCTTGTATGCGTAATACGTTGATATATAGCCAGTCAGTCAGACCAGCTTGAAAACTGAGGAAGCAAAAAACTGTCCAAAGTTTTGGTTAACTTTTTTGAAAAAATCAGTCAGATTGTTTAAGATATTCTTTGTAATTACTTATTACTTGTTATTAACCACTAGATTTGGTTTAATTAGTTAAATTATCATTTCGTACGTGATAGGAATCAAAATTTTTCTATAAATCGAAATTTACCAACTAATATACAAATGGACTTTTTTAGTTGCTGCTGGGGTGCAAGGAGGGATTCGATCAACCCTGGCTGGGTCACCTGGGCAAGGGATGGGGTCTGATATTGTAAGATTAAAAAAACCCGTTTATCCAGTGAACACCAGTGACGATGCATCCTAATTTTATATTTTGAAACATAAAATGTCACTTTTTTTAATAGTAAGGTGAAGGGTGATATGAACATTAACGAACGTTTGATATTTAATAAAAGATATGACCCTTTTAAGTAAAAACGTTTTTAATAACAATCCTAAAATGAAAACATGCCATCTCCAGAAAATTCAGTAAAAGCACGAGTTATGACTTTCCTATCATTTAACTTTCTATCATTACGTATATTAGTTCAAAATGCTTGAAAAGTTGATAGTCTGAAGGAAAATATCAGGTTAATATAGAGGATGCGGCAAAACTTAAAATCCCAGTTCTCTAAGCTTAGATACAGTCAGATGGGAGGTATGAAATCTGGGACAGTCATGGTGCATACCATTCAGTCCATTTGGGACTCATTTTTCAAACTTTTTAACCTTTCGTATGGTCTTCAGTAACTGTTGATATCCTACACTCAAAAAGCGTTTGAACCGGTGCAAATGCTTCGTTGATGTTATCAGCAGCTTCAGGCGTATCATGTCCTAATTTGAAATCGTACTTTAGAATTTGTCTAACTTCTTACGTAGACACCATTGCTGTAATGGGCTCGAAGATCTCCAGTTATTACAAATTTTATCTTTATGTACTTTAGACCAGCAAAAAATGCAATTACATAAGTAACCCTTTCATATTCAGCATTCGTTTCTATGATGCAAGAAAAAGGACATCGTAAGTATAGTAACCAAATATTCTTGGATTGTGATGTAATTCTGACAAAAAGTAAATTTTGATTAATAATACAGACATTAACGAGAGAGCCCTGAACGAAGAAAGGTATTATAGAAATTTCCAAATGATGAATCTATAACAGAACTTTTGATTCTGCTACCAAATTGTGGAAATTGCATTTAAACAGGAAATCATTTAAAAAATATGGACGTTAAATGAAATTCCCAATCAGAAAGTGAATACATTGTTTTTTTGTAAAATAAGAACCAGAAGGTCAATGAGTTGTTCATTATAAAGTTTAAATGCCATTTTTGTCTGAGCACGTGAGCCTGAGTAGAAGTTGATTTTAGGCGAAAAGCATCTAATCAAGGAACCCCTTTCCATCACGTTTCAAGTAAATCTCACTCAAAACAGCTGAGGGAATCGATTTAAAACATATCATTTGAATGTCATTATTGTCTGATCACGTGACCCCAAGTGAAAGATATTTGTAGGTAAGAAACATCTTATTAAGGGACACCTTCAAGTTTCAAGTAAATCTTACTCAGAACGGCTGAGAAACAATGTAGAGACAGATGGACGAACAGAGCCTCTTGTAGAGGATCTAAAATAAATTTCCTGCTGCTCAACTGTCTTAGTTGTTAAAGGTCAATCTTTGGACAAAATAAACTATACTGTGAATGATATCAACTTTAACGAATCAAGAATGCCAAATTGTACACATGCAGATATAGATGTATAAAATGAAAAGAAATTCAAATTATTCAGATGGTTGAACTTGAATGCGTGTGAACTTATGAATATCTTATAGTTTTTTCATTGCAGATTTTACCAGACTAGAAATGTATTCATGCCGTAGAGGCACCACTTACAACTGAATTACCTACGGTCTTGTTACTCACTTAGATAGTGATAGACACGTTAGCACGTTATACCCTCAGCATACTAAGGTCCTGGTTCGATTCCTGGAATGAGTGAGGTGTGTGGAAAACTCTTCATTAGGACAAATTGCACACTCAGCAACTAATTGAGTACATTCTAAGCTGCTTGAAGGTATTCCTTCGGTGAACTTCCCTGGGGAGGGGGTAATAAATAAAGTCCTGGTCTCTTGAAACTAAGGTGAAACATGTAAAAAAATCACCCCCCCCCCAAAAAAAAAACAACCCCAAAACAAATTGGGACTCTATTACCGGCCGTCTATACTTCTAAGAGAATTGTCCCTTAAAAGACGGACGCTTCACTTTTACAATAGGCTCTAAACTTGATCATGCCAATATTAGGTTCGCACTTACTACGCTAGTGAGTTCAATCTACAATAAGTACCTCAAACCAGTGACCTCGTGCCAGACTTAGTTGGGCGCGTCAATGACTTGATGGCTGCCAAACTCATTTCACAGATTATTTCCCCAGTGTTGTTTGATTACGTGTGCTCCAACATTGTTGCCTTATACAAGACAATGGCGCATCAGTAAATAAATCTTAGGAGATACAATTAAATTGTACTTCTTACATAATTTTACAACAGCACAGATCGATTGATTGAAAAAGATAACTTTCAGATTGTACCAAAATCAGTCTGATTATGAATACACAGTTTGAGAACCAACATTTGAACTAAGTGCGTGAGATACTGCTATAATTCTGATATCTGTAAGTCACAAACTGCTTCCAAATATCATTTTTGAATGCATGAATAACTTTATATCCAAAGTCAGTGTACCATGCAAATATTTGACTTAATGTGGCAGTTATATGATTTATTTCCCGTTATTTTCTTTTAGATACATCGGATACACGAGTACTTCCTGGGGCATTGAATGTGAGATTAAAAAAAATGAGAGTCTTTGTTGGATCAAACTTGAGTCTTCATGAATATCCTTTGATAAAGCAAAACATGGCACTCTTTTTTTCAGTCCCTGTATATTTTTCAACACCCACATATAGACATTCAATATGAGAGTTCATAATCATCCGCTTCTAACTGTGAAATCAATCGTGACCAATAGATATTAATGCATAGAGTTTTTAACTGTAATGCCACTAAAAGGCGAATACCCGCTTTATCTTGTTAGAAACGGTAAACCAGAACTGTCAACATAGGTTTATTCAGTTTTTCAAAATTTTCTTTTCAATCACTTTCCAAATATCTGTTGATGTAATTTATGTAATTTTCTTCTGGGTTTTCTTATGCTATACTCAGACTTTGATATTATTGTACTATGTGCATTTTTTTATTCTTGGGATAATCAGTTGTTTATCTTGTAACCGTTTCAGGGATTTAAAAACAAAGCAGTGTTGATCAAACACTACCTCCCTTTCATCTAGATATAGCTTATGTCACAAATGTTGTTTGCTATTTTATACAGGGTGCTATATTGTGTTGTACATGGATGTTATTTTATGCTTGCTATTTTATACAGGGTATTATCACATTGCGTAATATATGGGCGTTATTTTACACTATTCATCATTTAATTTCTTTGAAACACAGGGATTGCTTATGTAGGTTACCCCAAAAACGTATTGAGTATTCAATAATCTGGATATTTAATTCGTTGTGTCGTTTTTAATGTGCATGCAAACCAACTTATTGTATCATCTTCAAAAATACTAACTACACAGAAAAACTTCTCCGGTTTGATTCTCTACCAACTTATTCAACTGGAGAAGCTGAAATTTTTTCCACTAACCTTAAAGTTAGTTTTTCCACGTCGTAGACCATTTCGTTTCCATGAATTTTTTTCTTTGAATCATCAAATAAATTATCCTCATATACATGATTGAGACGGAACCAAGCCACATTCTAGCCGGTAATAACACCTCAATGGGCTATTCCATTAATATACTCAGGCAATTTGTTTCTTGGCATTCTCTGTTATATCTCCCGCCCCACTGAACTATCTATCAGTCAGACAATTGAACCAGAGCCAGACGTTTCCCCTTTCCCCGTACAATGATCTTTCATACTGACGAAGACTAAATCCTTTTCTTTTTGTTACCTATTTCCCTAACATTAATACAGATTTATTCAATATAATTTACATTATTCATTTATTTTATTTTATACTTCCGTTAGCGTATTCATTAATTTATGCTATTATTTCATCATGACCAAGCTGATAAGTTTTAAGGGGATCAGGATGTCTAGTCATGGCTTTATTAAATTGTCCAAAATTCTTACCTTGCTTGAGCATTCTTACAACGAAAAAAACAATTTTCGGCATAAAATCAATAAATTTAAGAATAACCTGAAGTATTCTTTAATACCCCGATAAAATAGTTCCGTCAAACATATAATATGGAATACTACTTGTTTTAAATGGCATACGTACGATATGGAATGGAAAGGAGTCTCATTGATGAATGAGTTCATTCTATATCAATTCTAATTATATACATGGATTATTCATTTATCACGCGTACAGGCTGCACGGAGGTAGAGATCTGAAAATTTTAATATTCATTTCTTAATATGTCTAGATTAAACAATTTTCTTGTTCTATGCTGAATTGGAACCTTTGTTTCTGTCAGACAGCATTCATTCTGTTTTTTGATTCAGAATTTTTTCAGTGATCACTGCTTAACAAAAGGCGTGCAGAGTAAGTCATCTATTAATCATCACTTTCTCCAATTTTTCAATTGATCACCCGAGACATTGGTCACGTAACAGTTTCGTCTGAGTGTCTTACTTGACCAGTATTTTGTTTGCCCACCAACGAGAACATTTGAATTGTTTTAATGCAGTTGTGTAGTGGGGATTCGTGGGACCGGGGGCTATTTCCTTGAGGGCCCCCTCCAACATTCAGTGAGACTTGTCAGTAGAAATGCTATAACTGGAGTACTATTTCAAATAACAGATAATCTAAATTTTTTCTAACAACATACAACAGACTGCAACAGGTTGCTGATTCCATATTTTTCTGTACTGAAACGTCTGATGATGCTTTTGATAAAGCGAAATGCTTTATCTTGATGATGAATTTTGAAATGTAACACAGGTCTTCTCAATCTCTCATTTTCTCCACTGACATTTACTACCTTATATTTTTCTGGATGGAATATTCCGAGAACGTATACACTCTTTGGTTGCAAATAACTATATATATATATATATATATATATATATATATATATATATATATATATATATATATATATATATATATATATATATCCAATTTCCAGTACGACTACAGTATAAATCTACAAAATTCAAACATAACTTTGTTATCTTATTTTTGTAAGACCAATTTCCACCTGGGAAATTATTCAACAGAGTTATCGGTTGAAAAATGTATATGTATTTTTGGTGACATCCTTCATATATTTACACTGTCTAATTTAAGCCCCTCAACTCGCTTTGTTACTTATAATGATAACAGAAGTTCAAAATCAAGAACTTTTATCTGAATGATTCATTTTCAGAATTGTGACGGCTCAACAATCGGGATGTTGAAAATGGCCTGAACAGCTGTCACATATACATCAAAGGTATTCATCAATATTCAAGACAGATCTATGTTTGTAGTAATTTGTAAGGATTTGAAAATTTTAAGGTTTTTCAGAGTTTATAAATTTTAGAATTAAAAGAACAACTTTAACATAAATGCGTGAGAACTTTGAAACAAAAAGGTAAGAAGAAATTATTTTTATTTTCATAACTTATCGTAAAATAAATTTTGTTTCATTTTTCGCTACCAAATAACAGCAGGATTTTGTAGACTTTTGATAACGAATGTTATCCGTATAGGTACCATTTACTTTATTCTGCACCTCGCCCGAAGTATAACCAAACTAAGTGGTTATTTTAGGGTCCTGTGGCCACCACATCGCTCCGAAGAGCAATTGGGAATCTCAAGAGGCAGTGGAAAGTCTCTTAATCGAATTCTGTCTAGAAACCCATAAAGGCTTGGATCAACCCTGGCCCTGTTTGATACCATCCATGAAAACAAGTTATAAAAAATCATGGAAGCTTATTTTGAGTTTATGGTACTCAAAGTTTGCTGGCAATGGTTGGAGAGAGGAACATCAGTCACTTCCTCAAATGACATTGCGGCGAAGAGCTTCATAAACTTGGTATTTTGGAGAATCGCTTACCACAGGTCTAATTAATCAATTATTGTAATTCATTGACAATGGATTCGCTTCTAACTCTGGTCTTCGTCAACGTGGTCATGTAAATTGTTATACATATTTTTCTACATACCTATGGGATAATGCATTAATCACCCAAAATTGAAGCTCAATGGGTGGAGGGTGCGTATTATCTATGGTTGCAGATTACGTTTTAGGAAATACGGAGCTCACTGTTGAATGTATTTTAGAAAATACATAGAGAAGTGTGGCAAATCCCGGAGATGGTCTATGTCCAACGACAGATGTTAAAAAACTGATGATGATGATGCAGAGGTGTGGTGGGATTCGTGGGATCGGGGAGCTATTTCCTTGGGACCCCTCTAATATTCAGTGAGATTTGTCAGTAGGAATGCAATAGCTGAAATATTATTTAGAGAGCATTTTGAGGCTCCTTCATTGGAGGCCCGGGGCACGTTTTCGAATAGCCACCAAACACCCCTCAGCTCTCTCTCAGGTTTGATCAAAATACAGATAACTTTTTTTGTTTTTTGTCCGTGGTCGAATTCAGAAATTGTAACAAGCAAGATTTTTGTGACAGAACATTGCTCTCCGATCCCATACAGATTTTTTTGAAAATTATTATCCCCTGGGGTCTTCTAAGATCGTTGATAAAAGAATATAATGTCAAATAGTTTCTGGTGTGGCTCTTTAAAGTTGTTTTTAACCCAATAGCGACAGTTTTGCCTATTTACAAAGCTACCCAAATGCAAGTTTGTCCCATCTTACATCAAAAGAAAACTCATCCATGACGGGAACTTTATTCATCATGTCTAAGAAAAATCGTTACAAAACATTCTTTTTACTGCTTTTTCTCCCTGAGATTTGTTCGGATGTGATTTAAACACACAAAGCAGGACCCAGAGTGGGCTCCGACGACCAATGCTGAGTATTGCGGAATGGCATGGAGCTGAACTCTCATGGTGATGTATTGAACACGGACCAATTTCTCATGTGACCAAACCTACGGTGAGGGGCTAAAACGTCATGGGTTTTGCACAGAATTGTCTTCATCTCATGACCAGATTCGTACGTTAAAATGTTTCTTAAACTTCCGCCATGTTATCACAGAATTTGTTTTGAAGACTGTTTCTATTGCAAGACACACAGCTGTACTGAATAACGATCCATGCTGACTGAAAGGGGTTGTACTGATAAAAAATCTAGAAGTCACCAGTGAATTCATCCTGTATAGAAAGAAATAACGTTTGAAAAAAATGTTAGTTGTTTTCGTTCCACCCAGTACAACAGGCATCTCTAAAGAAATCTATAGATATAATTTTTATCCCATGAGCGATGCAGGCACCCATGGTTATAAAAAAAAAAGGAAAATATGGTAACTTCTCTTCATAGGTCCTTAGTTAAAAATGTTCTCATAAAAGTATATGTAATGTTAACATCGATGATAATAATTATCATTTTACCTAACTATTCACAAGTTGATCTCAATGGTCATTTGTTTTTCAGAAAAATTAGGTAGCACTTGTGTTTTAAAAAAAATTTGTTCCTGGCAATCGGTTTTAGTAGGAAGAGAAATTGGTAGATGAATAGTTTGTATGTATTTTGAAATATTCGAAACCCGATATTTAGTAGCATAATTTCGCTGAAACTTCTGATAATACGCCATCTACTGAAAGATTATTAACAGGCGAACTTAATAAGAAAAAAAAAACAAACCTACACTAAATAAAAAGCAGATGAAGCTGGAGTAAATTAATCTTTGCTTTTCTAGAAGTCAAAAACAATTCTGATCATCATCATCATCATCATCATCATCATCATCATCATCATCATCATCATCATCATCATCATCATCATCATCATCATCATCATCATCCCTTCGCCAAGATTCGCCAGACCTCACAATCAGGGGCATCGTACTTCCTGGTCACGCCATCTTACTTTCTGTTTGCCACAGCCTCGCACCTGATCTCTTGGGATCCACGTTGTGAGATATGATGTCTCGCAGCTGTCTGACATTCATGCAACATGTCCAGCCCATTACCATTTGAGTTTTCTAAAAGTTTCCATAATGTCTCGGACTACTACATAAAATATCCATAAATACTTATTTCATTTTTCTAGGAGATTGATTTGATATAAATTCTTATTTAGAATACATTTAGTTCATTAGTTTGAAACAAATCTAAATGTCGTTAGCTTCCAATTCTTGTCACTGTCAACGGAGGTTCCTTTAGTTTTCAAGTTGGCTGGCTGGCCATGTATGTATATATGTATATATGTATGTATCATGCGTATATGTCGTAACGATGGGGCTAGAGGGGTGAAAATTCGAACATATACGCCTTATCATGTTTAGAAAAAAACGTTTCCTTTTTTTCGAAATTCGCCCCAAAATACATTTTTTTAGTGGGGGGTTCAGTTTGCAATGTGAGTCAATGCTACATTGATCCCTCAGTTTTTGTCCGTTGTTTTTTTTTTTTTTTGTTGAAATTTCAGACTTTTTTCAAGTGCAACACGCTGTATTGGGGATGACCAATCAAACAAAAATTGGAAAAAGGCATGATCAATGAATTAGTTAATTCTCCCTGCTTTTGTTTGGGCAGTGATAACTAAAAAATATGAATTTTGAAAAAAACAAACGGGCATAAAGTATAGGATCAATTTAACATAAACTTACATTGTAATTTAAAACCCTTACTAAAAATCTTCTTGGGTTTGGGTATTATAAAAGGATCTTTCGGACATGATAAGGAATAAATGTTTAAATTTTCATCCCTCTATCTCCACTGGTGCAGCCTATGTGTTTCATAGATACATAGTCAGCTGGATAAACTGGGAAAATGAAAGAGACCTATGTTGACAGCTTTGATAATACTTTTGGTTGACAGCATCTAAAAAACAAACAAACAAACAAAAACATCGGACAAAATTATCCGTAGAATGTCTCAATGTTTTCTTGATGAAGTGTGTCAAAATTTGAAGAAATGTAAAAAGAATAAATATGGTCAGAATGAATTCTATTCATTACATCACTGTCGTTTTCCACAAGAAAACATCTGAAACAAGGTTAAAAAAACATCTAGAAACATCTACATTTTCTAGAGTCAAAATGTTATTAATAAACCTGTTGGAATAAAGCCCCAGCAAAAGCAAAAAAAAACTTTTGAAGTCCTCATAACCTTTTCAAGCCTGTAGACTCAGCAGTATGCTCAGGAGCGTGGGAACACGCTAACTTACACACAAACATATCTTTGATGGCTACGGTTGCTCAACCCTTTGCCATCCTTGATGGCTTCAGTTGTTCAATTATGATAATATAAGAACTACGATGGCTATAATAATCATATCGCATAAATGAATCACCGTAATCCGTGCACACACCAGAACAATACAAGTTTGATTATCTAAAAATATTCAACAAAAATAGGAGCACTAGATTTGAGAATCGGTGGTCCGAAATGACTAAACACCCCCCGAAATCACTTTTCAGATGGTGCATACTGGTGCACGCATACAAATTTTCAATGCTGCAGCCCCCAAAATGGAAACAGGACCGTTAGGAGACACACGCCGACAGAAGCATAGACGAGCAAATACAGAAGGATCCGTAGCTCACTTGGACGAGCAGGGTGGGGAGGGGGCATTTGTGGGGCCTCTGCCACTCGATAAAGAATTGTAGATGATGATGATTATAGAAATCAAAGATGAAAATTAAATCAGAGTGTTCCTTTGAGAATTGACTGAAGACAGTTTAGTGGAGATTTGTAGTAGTGCAGGCGATGAAGACTTACTTTTCTGCCTCTTTTTCTCTAAATTACGTAACCATTATTTAATTTCTCTTTGGTTTTCCACCCCGACTTTACCTACTTCCACCACCGAGTGGGGAAAGGAAGTGGAATAAAGCACGACATAAGTAAACAAATATATCATCTTTGGAGAGGGAGGTGCGCGTTTGAACAAACGCAGCTGTACTTTCACTCGCTTGTTGTTGGTGGAGATTTGGCGCGAAAAGAAAATACGACATGGCACTCACATGTACAGGCCGCGTCTCCAAGTGTCTAATTTGAACAATGATGGTGGGCACATCTCTTGTGACGTTCGCTTCATACAGAAATGACGAGTAAAGAGACAGCGTTCCAGAAGATTTATCTACGCAACTGCCTGTCAAGGTTTGGTTTATCTCCCCTTTTACTCGTCTCCATGATTCCCATTTCCCGCCAAAATCATTCTCTTCCGCCTCCCCCGCTCCAGACACTTCCCAATCGAACATCAATGAATTATTTTAAATCCGTTTGGGGATTGAGATTAGTAGCTCAATTTCCAGTGACACTAAGGTTGGCCTGTAAACCCTTACAAAACATTTTGATAGGATTCTCTTCCGTTTTGCATTCTGGTTTCACATTTTTAATGGCGTCTGTAAGACCGTTCGCCATTACAGTGCTATTGCAGAAGTTAAACGTGCAGTACGGAAGGATTGAGTGAGGGAAAGTTAATCATACTTTGGCATAGAGTCGTTTCGAGACCGATTATCCCTCCCGTCCGGGTCAATTTATTGTTTGGTGCAATATTTGCTGCAAATGGAACGAAATGTGATTGTAATGGGTGTGATAGATTTTTTGGATCGGGTTACATGAGAAAGCGCATTACGTCTATTTGGAGATTGGAACTTCGCCTCTGTAAGGGTTTACTTAGGTATATATATTTGATGGTTCTGTGAAATGGGAAATACTGGCAGCAAAGCCTCTAAGACATTGTGAATAATCTTTGCACTTGATGAGAGAGAAATGTCCGGGAAATGACGAGTAAAAATGGATATCATTCACTGATCGGAAGATTGATACACATCACCAAAAGCCGTATTTTGTTAATGATACAAGTATATACCCGTCAAAAAATGACATATATTCTCGTACAGATCAGGGCTAAAGAGCCTAAACCAAATTGATTAGGTGATTTGAATAATTGAATTAGATAATTTGAATTTTGAATTCGAATAATTCTAGTACATTAATCAAGTCTCAACTCAACTCAAGTTGTTTCAACGTGTGATCGGACATAAAATCTTTCTGTGACGTAATCTTCATTTTTATGTGATAAAAGGAAGGTAAATTGATTAAGAAGATCATCCCAATAGGAAGAGTACATTTTCCCCTATTCCGTATTCTCCCTTAAACAGGAATATATCAAATTATAGCGAGTTCATTAATCAGTATTAGTTTATATCAGATTCATGTGTTCAAACAAACAGAGAGGAAATTAGCTTTTGTACTTACTATATGTATAGATAATCACGATTTAATGCAGGTTTGCTAAAATTCAAAGTTTCGACTCAGACAGTTTTTTGCTCTCATATCTTTTTCTCTGAAATCTTATAATAAAGAAATCTGGCTGCTATTGGGTAAACCGCCTCTCACACTCCTATTCCGACTGAAAATGATTGTTGAATTATACAAATATATATGATAGATGAAAAATTATGCATGTCCATTTTCAAGACTGTAAGAAAATGCCAACGTGATAATAAACATTATATCATCTCCTGTTTTTTTCTCTTAAATTTCCCCATCCCCCCATTGGAAAATTACCATCATATATTAAAGTATAAATATGTCTTTATTTGGTTGAAATAATACCTTATGTATTGGTAACATGAATTTTCGCAGATATGTGAAACTTGTTTGTTTGTCTCAGTTCGTGAGAGTGCCGCCTGTCGATCACTTCGTCGTGATTATAATTCAAGGTGGGAAAAAGTTGATTTTATATATCCGTATGGTTTAACCTAGCAGGACAGACAAACTGTGACGAGTTAAATCTTCTAAGTTGAGTGAAGATTGTTGTCATTGTTATTCATGTTGTTGTTACAGGGGAAAACTTGGAGTTTGATAACAAACATTCAATTCTAGTTAATGAATAGGTTTACTGGTGGTCTTTTTAAGCTATTAAACATGATATCTGAGTTACTTGAATCAGTGTTTTCCTCATGTTCCAAATTGTTTACTTCTCCCTATTATGACTGCTTGGCAGCTATTTTCGTTATTAACTCGTTGTCATAACAGTAGATGAAAATGTTACGTAATGTAGTTTCTTCAAAGAAGAAACTTGTTTTCTTCTGGTTGGTCTCTTGGTGACTATCGTTACCTTTTCTGTTTCCAAACGGCGGCCGTTCCAGCAACAAGATTAGTGATATGTAAGATTAGTGCTTTTAGGATTAGTACTTTTAAGGTTATTGTTAGTATTTTTAGGATTAGGGTTAGGTTACTGTCGTCTGCTTCTTTGACTTCAAATTTGCCATCAGTGCTTGACACTCCACAGTTAGGGTGGGGGCTATTTAGAAACGGAAAAATTCACATTTGCCATTTTGAGTAGACTGTAAATCGAAAAATCGTAAAATATTGCCCATTGATTAAAACTTTGTTTTCATATAGAGAAACCACGATTGTCCGAACGAGACGGGCAGGGGTATTTTGATCGGAGAATTGATAGTTCGGATTATCAATTGCTTGTACAATTAATGCGTTCATAAAAAGGCAGCCTTACTGAACACAATCACGAGACCTTGAAATTATGTTTGGATTATTCGAAATCTGGATAATTGGTGTCCGGATAATCAAGGTCTCTTTGTGATCGGGGACAGATACCATTATAAAGTTATAATGTTCACGAACATTATATTTAATATAACAGTAGTTTACCTCTTGTCAAAAATGATAGCAGTATCTAAGTAATTTTGCAATTGCACCGTGCTTATAAACAATCAAAAACATTATATTGCTCTGCATTTTCGTGTATATGTTTATTCCTTAATATTAATACAAAGGTAAAATTGATTAAAGATATAATTCATCAAGTTTAACATAAAATTCCATTCCCGCTCAGTTACGACAACAGACGTCACTGATGACGCAACCATGATAGGCAACAAATGCATACTGCTAATTATTATATGTTGGGATGCCTTAGAGCGTTTGCATACATTTTTAGTTCAATTATTATCTTTTGTTCTCGTGACTGCTTATTCAGCATTTATCAATCGATTAGCTTTAGGGATCAAATGTAGAAACCGGGACCCAAAATAGAATCAAGTCAAAAGCGAAAATTTCTTGATCACGCCGTTATCAAAATAAAATTTAATCTAATCGAACAAGGATTAAGTGTACAATTCAGAGACCAATATTCTCTTGAAGTTAAAGAGATCTGAATTTTACATTTCATCCTCATTTTGACTAAATCAAATTAAATTATTGATTAAGGTGTATCAACGATGGATATGGTATGATATTGATGATGAAATAATTGAATTTTAGTACCTTGTGAATTGGTATTTGGCTAATATACAGAAGTCATTGAAAATTCAAGATATGGTGAATATGGCTCGAATCATGATCAGAGCAATTCTGTGTATTAAAAATTATGAGTCCTAATTTGTTAATTGAGTTTATTGTGATTTTTGTTTAGTAAAAATATCTGTCGATAACCTTTGTAAAACTTTTACTTTACGAAAATAGTGAACATAAAAGCAATCGGTACTTCTCTGTCTGTCTCTCTTTCTTTGTTTCTTTGTTTCTCTGTCTCTCTATCTATTTATCTATATGTAGCATGTATGCGTGCGAGTGTGCATTTGCTTGCTAGGCGATTCAATGAAGTAGCCGTACTTCAATATGCTGTTGTTCTTCAGAAATGAAATCACATTTACGTATACCTATAAACGCATATTTGACAGTGAATATAAACAAATACCTAAATCCGATGTGATATTTTGACACTTTCAATGAAAATAACTTATTAACCACGCCTGCCCAAACAAATCCAGCCAAGGTAGAGGAGCATTTTTGTGGAAGCATATGTGTCTTGGTGGCTTAGTAACCAATGAAGACATAAAACTAAACAAATTAAAATGACGGGTCTTGTTAGTCACTCAACAAGACAGATCAACTTGGAAACTGGAGAGACCTATGTTGACAGTTTTGGTTGACGGTTTCTAATGTCAGTCATTTTTTCCAGTGTTAGAAAAGAGTTTGGTGGTGTCATAATTGGGAATGTATTGCTGTATTTTTTAATAAGAAGATTCATAAGGTAAGATATTTTGCAAGTAAAAGAATGCAAAGTATTTGTAATTTTATCTCGCTTTTTCATTTGAGTTACTTATTCTTTTTCCAGAGGGAATTTATCGTTTTAATTTCTATTGGTTACGCAATCATCGCATGTAAAGATATTTACTCTTTTAGTTTCTATCATTTATGGATCTGGACCCCTTAATTTGTTCCAGTTGTTGACAACTCTTTCTGACAAGAAGTTTTTCTTGACTCATTCATTTAATGTTCTTAGTATAAAATCTATTAGAAAACTCAAATGTCAATGGGCAGACCATGTTTCAAGAATGGCACACACCCGATGGACATCACAATTCACAACTTGGATTCCTTGAGATTACATGCGTAACTGAGGACAAATTCAGGAAGTATTGGCTCCGTGACGCCCATGATAGAGAAATGTGGCGAATCCTTGGGAAGGTAAAAGACTGATGATGATGATGATGATGATGATGATGATGATGATGTATATTTTCTCTGATTCATTGTGAAGTTTTTTTTAGCTGAGATGTTGTCGATGAGAATAACCAGTGGAGGACTAAAATTATCGTCCGAGACGGCAAAAATAATTTGAAAATCCCCCTTTTTTTTGTTACATCCTCATGAGTTTACACCTGATGAATTTTTCGTTTTTTAATAAAACATCCATTGTTGCATTAAAAACGGTATCAGGACGATTTTTCCATAGGACAACTACCCCTCCCACCATAATAACTGCCCTTCCCGTCCCGATGAATGATTCCATATAATTGTCCCCTGGACGATTTCCTCGTGAGTATGATCGTTTACCAGACCAACTTTTTAATTTCCACAAACTTTAACTTTGGCTTTACAGTTGCTATGCTATTATCCGGGGGCAATTATCACAGGGGCAATTATTTAGGGGCAGTTGTAAAGTCACTCAATAGAAACCGTTACGTGACCCGGAACAATTGCCCCCTGAACTGTAAAAATGTAGATAACTAACCATCTGATAAATGACTCGCGACAATTGCCCCGGGGTTATTCCCCCGTGAGTGTGATCATTCACGTGGTGGACTACTTCATTTTCATAAACTTTAACTTTTGGCTTTACAGTTGCTATGCAATTGTCAGAGGGCAATTATCCGGGAGGCAGTAGTCCTAAAACCCTGAAATTAGTCTGACAGCACTCAAGAAAATGGAGTTTACTACAGCTACCATTGACATTGGGATAGATGGGTAGTGAGGGAGAGAAATGTGATCAGTAACAGCTGAAATTATGTATTACGACAACCGCCTCGGAACAATTTAACCATGGGGGTTGATCATTTACATAGCCTGCAACTTCATATCCACAAACCTTTAGCTTTTGGCTTTACAGTTGCTATGCAATTGTCAGAGGGCAATTATCCGGGAGGCAGTAGTCCTAAAACCCTGAAATTAGTCTGACAGCACTCAAGAAAATGGAGTTTACTACAGCTACCATTGACATTGGGATAGATGGGTAGTGAGGGAGAGAAATGTGATCAGTAACAGCTGAAATTATGTATTACGACAACCGCCTCGGAACAATTTAACCATGGGGGTTGATCATTTACATAGCCTGCAACTTCATATCCACAAACCTTTAGCTTTTGGCTTTACAGATGCTACGCAATTGTCACGGGGCAATAATCCAAGGGGCTATTGTTCTACAACCATCAAGAACACAGTAACACACACACACACACACACATATATATATATATGTAGAGAAAGAGAGAGAGAGAGAGAGAGAGAGAGAGAGAGAGAGAGAAAGAAGGAGATAGAAAGAGAGCACTAGATGATAGCCAGGAATTTGGAGAATTTATATATCGAAAGCTAACCGAATGCAGTACGGACTCATACCGCTTTCTTTTGAAATTAGGTGTAAATGAAATTTTCTTCACACACACACACACACACACACACACACACACATACACACACACACACACACACACACACACACACACATATATATATATATATATATATATATATATATATATTTAGATTGTGTCATCCACAGACAGCTGTTTCGATGTATTACATCTCTTCAGTGTGGCTATCGACTTTCCATTATCCCTTCTAGTACTGTGAGGCAGAATTGAAACCTACCTCTGGGCAATGGAACTGGACAGTCAGTAAGGCTGAATTTAGGCGATATATTTATTTATACAGAAATCCCTCATCCACCCGAATGCTCTATTCCTATGGAAGAGCATTGTATAAGCTTACAGTGGATGAGTTACCTCACTTAAAGAGTGCTCAACCTTGAATAGCGGAGCATTAATTATCGTGTCATCTACAGACAGCTGTTTCGATGTATTACATCTCTTCAGTGTGGCTATAGACTTTCCATAATCCCATCCAATACCGCGAGGCAGAATTGAAACCTTCAATGCAGGTACTATTTTTTAAAATCCCCAAAACATGACCATGGTAAAACAGCTGATGATCCCCCAGATAATATTTAATATACATTAGAATCCAAATTCAATTAACAGTAATATAACTTAATATTCTATATATAACACAAAATATCATAACATAGTACATTAACAGGAATTGGAAAATAACTTGTTTTTTTATGACGGGACGTCGCAGGATGATTTGGGGGACAATTTTTTACATAAGAAAATATGAATTCTCTAAAACTAAAATTCTTTTTCAGTCAAACATGCAATTCTGACGGAAATGAATGCTCTACTCTGAATATTTATTTCAATTTACACCAGATTAAACATATAAGTAACATAGCTTGATAGAAGTGATTGTTCTCGTATGCAGATTAATAAGTGTCCAGGTTAAAAAAAAAGGTGTATCAACACTTCTCTGATCCCATATCAATACACTGTATATCCTCCTTAGAGTTTAACAGATCTGCATGCATACAATCACCTGTAGAAAATGTTGTCTTGCAACACATTATTCCACGGCTTTTGCACGTGTTGCTGCAACTCAGCAAGATTTGTGGGTGGGCTGATTGAACGAGTCAGTCATCGTCCCATCATACCCCGTACAATGGCTGGCAGGTATGGCGATTCCACCAACCGGGGGAGTTTTCGAATACATTGCAGAGTATCTGAAATAATGCGGGCATTATCCTACCAGAACAGCACATCAACTTCCTGTTGCTGGAATGGCAACAAAACGGGTTGAACAATGTTCTTTACGTACCTGGCAGTGGCCAACCTTTCCTCAGCAGGGGTTGTAATTAATGGCACCCAGCACCATGATGCCAGACGTTTGGCCCGTGTATCGTAGGCGAATGTACTTTGGAATATGTCACATCCCAGGTTTACGTTGCATTCGTGAACGACCATCACTTGCATGAAGGCAAAACCTGCTCTCATCATAAGACACTACAGAGCGCCATTCAAACCCCCTTGTGATCCATTTATGACAGTACTGGAGGCGTTCACGATGGTATTGTGGCGTAAGTTGAAGTCTAGAAAAGGCATGCATGCCTGTAGTCCTGTAGCAAGTGAACGATTCCGAAATTCTGACTTGACAATTCTGGGAACACATCTGCCCAGATCTGTGCTACCTACCATTGTTGTCCTAACAATGTTTCGATATCAGTGTGCGTCCGTACTACGTGGTCGTTTGCAACTTGGTCTATGGGTGTAGGTATGTTTATTTGACCACTGTTGCTAACATCAAAGCTGCACCGACGCGTCTCGTCCAACGTCTAATTAGACAAAAGGAGCGCGTATGCACCTCTGTGGCGGGACACCTGCTTGCTCTGGACCCTTCCGCCAAAGTGATCTTTATTGTCGCATGCACCATGGTCTAAAGCTCAGGTTCAGATGTTGCACTGGTATTCATGTTAATATGTCACAAGATGACCGAAAGAAATTTTATCAGAATATCTATTAACCCCAGCATGCGCATTCTGTACCCAGATCAAAATCGACATCGTTCTTACGGGTGTCGCGATTTTATTTTCCGTCTTTGTAGATATATTACCAGTTCTATCTTGTTTTTGCTTCAGGCGACCTTTTGTTTAGGTAAAATCACTCAATGTAACATTATACATTGACTTGGTCAAGAGTCGTAGCCATAGATTTGCGGTCTGGGGGGAGGACTTGGCTCCTCGAAGGACTCCTCCAACACATAGGTAGAATTGTCTGTAGGAACGAAGTGAGTGAAATACCCTTTATAAACCTTTTGGTGCCCCCCCAATTGGAAGCTTGTGGTGTATTCCTCTTAGTTACGCCTATGACTTAGTCTTTACCGACTGAGTATGGTTGTGCGATTTATACTCGAAGATATCTGAAAATACTATTTCCTTTGTAATTACAATGTTTATTTGGGTGTGGTTGCTGAATCTTGTATGTTTCTCATGGTGGAATATTTACATATGAATGTTTGTGTGCATATCTACGAATATATGCACATGTGTGCGTGTGTGTGTTTGAGAGAGAGAGAGAGAGAGATTAATAATACATCTAATCATACATGTGAGTCTACTTTTACTACATCAATTCGTACATAATTCTTACATGTGATTGATATCGTCCTTACTATAGTCAAATTTGTCGTATTCAAAAAAGATATCAGGTAAATCCCATTACATACGAAAGACCATAGATATATCCTTATTTTAATGATAAAACGCGTGCTTGTATTTTAAACGTATATCCTGATTGGCCAGCATTTATTTTCCGATAAATACTTGATTATATTAAGTAAAAGATAGATATATAACTGTCATAACTCTGAAGGAGCAGCAATGCCCTATAGTCAGCGCACATCTGTTCCTATTACAGTGTCTAGGATGTGTGCTCAAGGTTGTTGATAGTTGCACTGTCCTAGGGATCTGTGATTAGAGACGCAGACAGCCATACTGTTCTCGTTCTGTGGTTTAACCCCAGGTCAGCGTTACGGTCAGAACACTCCAACATAGGACACTCAAAGTTCGACCTTCGAGTCTTGTGCCTATCCTTACTACATCGATGGACCATAGGATGCTAACCCTTGGTTTAAAGGGTAGGGTTGGTTCCGGGCAAGCCGACTTCACCTTAAAACATTGCCCAGGCTGGAGGGTTAATCCGTACATAGGCCCTGTCGTCTATGGTCCTACTTCTGTGGAAAAACATTCCAACATTCTTCGTTTGCGAGGCCAAGAAATTCATTGATTCTTCCATTCATTCATCAGTTTTGACATACTTTTACTGAAAGGGACATCACCTAATGATAAGTCGTCTAAATACAAGCAACGTAATCGAAAGTAAACCTTTCTTTTACAGAAAGAATAGTTACATTATTATTTGCAAGTAACAAAAGGGATTGATTTATATCATTAATGATATTCTTTACCTATCTCGAGTATAATACTTCATTTTATGTACAGTATATACTTTATGCTTATTTGTTATTTTTCAGACTGTAGGCGAGATTAAGGAGGACGTAACAAGACAGCTTACGGCGATCCCGAAAGAAGACTTTGCAGACTATCTAGAGTCTTCTTGTTCTGGAAGTGGATTGAATAGCGATTCGATTCAGTCTATAAATGATGATGAAGAAAGTGAAAACACTTATTGTCCGGAAGAGGCTGACGAGGTATCTCACCAGAAACACTGTTTCTCATGTCAACGTTGGCAGTTGATCAGACAATGATTTGAATCAATCCGTTGATGGTTATAGAGGCTGTTAAAGCATTGATTGACCTGAAGATGCTGACGTGATCTAACACTATAGTCGGATAGTGATTCAAAACAATTCATTGGTGGTGATTAAGGTTGTGAAAACAATGCTGGTCCTGGAGAGGCTGACGAGATATATCACGATTGTCAACTAGTGCTTCAAAAAAAATTCGTTGATGGTAATAAAAACTGTGGAAACAGTAATTGTCTTGAAGAGCCCGACTAACATCCCTGTATCCTGTTTTAATATGATAAGAAAGGAGCGTGTACTTAACGCTATCCCTATATACAGCCATAATATAAGCCGAGTACAGACACGCATGTACACATACTCGTACACATACTCGTACACATACTCATACACACACACACACACATAGACAGACTGACACACACATGTCATCTATATAATAAACAGCATGTTTTATTCTATTCACTTCTCTGTCTATAAATGCAACAATTATGCTGATAAAAATTTCTCCTACCCCCATTTGACAGAATGCACTATTCCTAAACGTGTTAAGTCACTTTCCTAATAGAACCTTTTATGAAACCAATAATACGTGAATATTTATTTACTATTAACAGCTTTGAAGCAGTGAGTTGTATGTGTGTGTGTGTGTGTGTGTATTTTATATTATGTATTTGTTTCTGTCTGTATTGTATAATGCGTGTACCTTTGAACGTATTTGAATGACAACTGAATAATGAATAAATTCCAGACGGACCTCGATTATCCGATACAAGATGGATGGGGGAGTATTTTGATCGGACAATTAATTGCTTTGATAATTGGATATTCATATAACAGATCAAATCATAAAGCATGTCAAACTGAACTCAATGATGGGATCTTGAAATCTTGTTCGGATAATCCGAAATTTGGATATTTGATGATCGGATGATCGTGGTTATTCTGTAGTATTTGTTTTTGTAGAGCGGAAGGGAAATGGTGAACAAACACAATCTGAATAACGATAGTATAGTTTTTAAGTTTTTAAAAAGCCTGAAAGACCACGGGTGTGTTATCAAAATTATCTTAAAATACCTAAAACATTTAGATTCTCCAGATGTGTACCCAAAATCTTTGAATTATGTTACGTATAATTCATGAATCAAATGTGACTTTAATCTTCAACATTTTCATTAAAGATATTAATTATTTTATCACTATAAAATAGATACAAACATTACTTATTTTGTTGAAAAACTTATTTATTTTCGAGATCTAGAAGCAATCAAAATCTCCAAACAAACAAATATCTAAATTGACAGCACATTGTCGGCAACTGGTGCTAGAGGTACTAGCCCATCTGAGAGAGAAAAAAACTAAGAGGGAAAGAAAAAAAAACATAATTTTGAGGATAGTATATTCCCGACTTTAGTCAGCAGAGTTTCATATCAACAAGCCAAGATGATGAGATGGGAAAATAAGAAAAAAAAATGTTCATGGAGAGCATGCCATTAGCAACCAAAGTCAGATTAAAGTTCAAGCGAAATACGCACTAGGAAATCTAATTAAAAAAGAAGGAATTATTATAAAACATTTCTCTGATAATCAAGTAACTCTTTCATAATCTCAAATTGTTCGAGTGGAATCCATCTTAGAGCATCTATCCACTTAAGATCTCTATCTCTATGTCTATCCGTCTGTGTGAGTGTATATGTGTGAGTATATATATATATATATATATATATATATATATATATATATATATATATATATATATATATAGAGAGAGAGAGAGAGAGAGAGAGAGAGAGAGAGAGAGAGAGAAGGGGATAGAGATAGTTAGCGAGAGAGAAAAAAAGAGTGAAAGAAAGAGTATGATGCAAAACAGTTCACTCGGCTGAGCCAACGGCATTTTTCAAAAGGTTCCGACTTTGACTGATCATAATCAATCCTTTGTATCAAGATATCTGTTTTTTGTGGGATTCGAACACCGACTACACGTACCGTAGGTGATCATTAGTTTGTGAGTATTTGTGTGTCCATGTGTGTAGGGTTATAGTTCACCTTTTTTTTCTTATTCTGCCCCCTTCACTTCCTCTCTCTCATTCTGTATGTCTGTCTCCCTTTCTCTCTCTCTCTCTATATATATATATATAAATATATATATATATATATGTATATGTATATATATATATATATCTTTCTCTCTCTCTCTTTATATATATATATATATATATATATATATATATATATATATATATATATATATATATATATATATATATATATATATATATATATATATATATATATATATATACAATACCACGAATTCTACGTCGTATTCTTCAATTTCTTCTTTTTTGCCTCTCTTTACACTCAAAGGTCTGCCTGTCAACTTCTCTCTCTCTCTCTTTAAAAAATCTTTAAACAAGCCATCTGACTCTTTTGAGTCCATCCAAGCAATATCCTACGTTCTTGCAATCTCCTGTCCCGTCCTGTCCCGTCTCCGTATTTGTCGCAAATATACGAGAACAACGGACGCATGTGTTCCGAGGAAGGAAGAAGGGGATGGAGGGGGGGGGGCTAATCTCACCTGCCACAACTCAATGTATCATCTTTTTTTTCATCCTTTCTTACCATTACTGTTCCTTTTCCTTTCTATTGTTTTCTCACTCATCTTTCAAGTTTCCTTCTTTTTTTGTCTACCATCTTTTTTTTATTAATTTATTTATTGTTGCTTATATTTTTATTGTTGTCAGGTTTTTTCTCAAGCGCATCCACCACCACCACCACCACCATCACCACCATTTTTCATCGTCATTTTCTTCTCTTATATTTTAGCATTTTCTTTTTGTAACTATTTTACCACTACCACCTCCACCGCCGCCACCACCACCGCTGTTTTTACTATATCTTCGTTTTCTTCGTTTTTGTTTTTTTTCTTTTCCTTCATTCCTTTCTTCAGTTCGTTTCTTTTTTTTTCTTCTTTTCAGATCTCGTTTGTTTCTTTTTTTCATTCACTCTTGCTGCTATTGATTCTTTCTTTCCCTTTTCTTGTTATCCACAATTTTTCTTCTTCCTTTTATCCTCTTTCATCATTTTCATCTTCTCTTTCCTCTCCACATTTTTCTTCCTTTCTTCTGCTTCTTTTTTCTTTATTCTTCTTCTTCTACCTTTCCTATCCATCTTCTTTCTCTTTCTTCTATTACTTCTACGTCATTTTCTTCTTCTCAACACTATCATCATCTTTTTCTTCTTCATCTTCTTCTCTATTTTCTTCTTTTTCTTCTTCTTTTTCTTCTTCTTCTTCTTCTTCTTCTTCTTCTTTACTTGCGAAATATTCCCCCCTACCACCACCTCATCCTAAAAATAAGTCAGCTTTCGGTGGAGATCTTCCTGTTCGGAAAATTAGAAATGACAACCCAACTCGTAGAATTCCTCTCGGACGAAGAGCGTGGCACGGATTAAATCTGCGGTGTGATAGCTGTTCGCTTGTTGGCTGTACGGTCTCCCGTCAGTGGATATGTGTTCTGATATTTGGAATAGATTCATCTTCGCCAACCATCATCTCAGCATACAAACCGTATCTAAGCAGCTTACTTGCCGTCCTTATTGTTGTTCCCAGAATCAAACTTTTATCCTACGCGCACAAAATACTGTATATAGTTGTGTTCGTAACACCCGGAAACACAGCAATGACTTAACGGCAACAATGGAAAACATGAAAACCTTTCTTGGCTTTGCATTCGCGCTGAGTAGATATATCTACTCGACTCGTTCTAGATGGCTCTTTCGTTCGCTTAGCATTCAGCATTGTAAATGTATATGTGGATATGAGTAGAAAAGTACAGTTGATGTTCAGTTTGTGTGCGTTTCTCTGTGTGTTTGTGGTACTGCAATAAAATGTCTATGTGTAAGAGAGAGGGGGAGAGAGAGAGAGAGGGAGAAAAGAGGGAGAGAGAGATGGGGTGACGGGGGTCGGTGGAGGAATGATAGGTGCGAAAGTACACGTATGTGCATAAATGAGCTTATCTAATATTGTGTCTATGTTGGAGACACAAAAGAAGGGAAAAAGAAAGAGAAACTACACACAAACACACACACACGTATATATATATATATATATATATATATATATATATATATATATATATGCGTTTCAGAACGACTGAATTCATGCGTGTTAGCTCGCATCCATGCATGAATGTGTGGATACGTTGCCGAAAGAAAAATGAATTTCTATATACCATACCTAACGCAGTTTATTTTTGTGTTTGTGTATGTGTATCTATGTGTGTGTGTATGTGTATGTGTATGTGGAAGTGAGTGTATATCTACATGCATGCAAATTCATATACAGATGGGTGAGGAATAGATAGATATCAATACAATCTAGGTATCACACATTTTACAAGTGCACGAATGTACTGACAGAGGATAGGAAGATTCTGTTGTGCAAATGTGGAATCTGGACCACGATTGAGTCAAGTCAAAAGCGCAAATTATCAAATTACACCGAAATCAGAAATTGATTTGTTTTAATCAAAATAAGGGTGAATAGTATCGCAAAATTTGATAAACCTATTGAATTGAATTTTGAAGACGAAAATTTCCGCTTTTACTTAAATCAATTTTTGGGTCCAGATTTTACATTTGATCCGATTTTGTTAAGTCAATTTTCCAAGTGAGGGGATTTGACTGAAATCAGCATGCGAAATTTTGGTGCTGACTATAATCATCAGTGACAAAACGCAACTACCTTTACCATTATGTCGGGCCCTGATAT
>OY735243.1:787084-802084 GCA_963457665.1 Thysanoteuthis rhombus | reverse complement strand
TATGTTTGTGTATTTGTATCAGTACTCCATCAAACCCTCAAAAATGTTTCTTTGATTTTTGGTAAAAAGACGTTTTTTTTTATCTTATTTTGAATCTAGATGTTCTAGATTCTTTAGACTCTATTTCAGATGTTTTCCAGTAGACTTAACATCTATATTATCCAGAATGTAAATGTCTCTAAATGCTTTTTTCCTCTATTGTTGATGTTTTCCTGTGGAAAACGCCATAGATGTCATAATAGAATTCATTCTGACTATATTTATTCTTTGACGGATTTTTTCCAGATTTTGACGCTACGGTTGTTCATATTGTTAAGCTATTGAAGAAATTGCAGAATTGATCAAATATTTTTCCAAAATACTAAGAGATATAATATTTTTTCATAACTTTTAAATTTCTTCTGCGTTAAGACCCTATTGTTATATGAAAACATTTTACAATTTCAAAAAATCTTCGATTGCGAAATTCACGTTATTTCAACTCTGCAAATCGGCATTTTTTCATCTTGTTAATTATCTGAAAAATCTCCGTTATTGATATTTTTTTCTGATAGCAAGGTTATATCAGATTTTTTATTAGTCCTTTGTTGATAATAACAGAAAGATTGTGGCAATAAAATTATTTTTTATGCAAGTGTAAGGCTTTCTATTTATTTCGGGTGTCAAGTCCCCGGTGAAAAATCTTTGGCCAAGTTTATTTTCTTAATAACAACTCCATAATCAATTCTAACACCTCATTTTGCATTTTCCAGTAATTTGTCACAAATTCATTGTCAAAATTAGATTTAGTAGTGGAAGCTCACTCTATCAAAACCTCAATTGTTGTCACCTAGATTGTCTAAACTGTTATAAGTAATAAATCTAATTTTTTCAATGATTTTGTGTAAGAATATTTCGATAGTTGAATTCATAAATCACTTTTTTGAGCACCCAGGGTATCATCATTTTTTCAATTCATTCACAGTATTTTATATCGTTAAGACGCTGGAAATCGCAGAATTAATAATATAATGGTACAAAAAATACTAAGTGAAATTATCTTTTAAATTCTTATATTTTTGAAGCACTGTGATTATATAAGAATAAAATTTTCATAACAGAAATTTTTACAAAATCTTAAAATGCCAAATTTACGTCATTTTTTATTGTTTACAGGGACAACTTTCCCCGCTCTTAATTTCCTGGAAATCTCTGAGGCTATAGATTCTTCTCAGAGAAAGATTATATCAAGGTTTTTCCAATCTTTCTCACAAATAACACAAATATTGAGATTATAAAATTATATTTTATACATGTTTTAGGCTTTTTTCTTGGGTGTTGATTTTTTTCATAAGTGTGGCCAAAAGTCTTATCGAAAAGAAATTGACACCCAAGGAAAAAATGCTTAAAAGGAGAAATTAGATTTAGTACTTATTTGATAGTACTATATTGCAGTTCTGATTACCACTCTCCCATCGGATGGTCCCTAAAAATTTTGTCAATATTAAACCAGTTTGTGGTGCAAAAAAGGTTGAAGACGACTGGTTTCATTAATCTGGGTTTAGACGTTCCAGGTTCAGACAAAGTGAACAATCACCAAAAAAAATAAAAAAACAAAAACAAAGAAAAACAAAAAACAAAACAAAACAAAAACAAAGCAAAAAACAACAAATCACTTAATTAATTAAATTAAATTATTTTAAATTAAAATATTACTTTCCCTGACTTTATGTCTGGCATTCTATAAGTTAAACTTGGAGAACCGTCAAATTGAATAGGAAAAATTCAAACAAAGAAAGAATATTTGCCAAAAAGAAATGTTTTATTTTTTATTCTACCAAAATAACGACAGTTATTTTACATGCCGATTTTTTTAGATGTGTTTGCATCTCCAGCATCAACTGCCGTCACTGACTGACATAAAGAAAAGTTGGTTCTGTCCCTTGCTCAGGGTTGCTAATTTTGTTTTTCACCTAAAACTAGACGCTTTTGGTTTCGTCTAGATTCTAGAAATTACTGTCTAGAAGATTTTCAATGATATAAGTAATATTTTATTTGATTTACCGTGATAAAATGAGTAATATCTTTATTTTTATTTGATCAACAGTAATAAAATAAGTAATACTTTTATTTGATTAACAGTTATAAAATAAGTAATATTTTTCGTTTTTATTTAATCAACTGTAATACAAAAAAGTATTTTTTTCATTTGATTAACATTAATGATGTAAGTAAAATCTTTATTTGATTTACCATAATAAAATCATATTTCTATTCATTTAACAGTGATGAAATAAGTAATATCTTTTATTTAATTAATTAATGAAATGAATACAAATACATCATCTCAAAGTTTGATTGATGACACTCTTTCATCGGGAGACTGAATCACATCACTGTCAAACGATTGCGTGTTTATCACGAAATCCCAAATTAAAACGAATCTGAAAATAGGAAAATGAAATTTGAATTTTTTTCGGAAATTTGTGCAACACCCATCTCTCTCAGAAATGTATTGAATCGGTTCGTGTGTGAGAGAGGGTTGCGAATGGGACTATTTGAAAACGTCCCACAGTCCCCAGTATAGGGGTGCATCCAAAAGCTTTATAGATTGTAGCTCACCTATTGCATTTCTGTAAACAAATCTCACCAGCTGTTGAAGTCCCTCCTTCACCTCGAGGATCCAAGGCTGTGCTACGTCAATGCTTATATAACTGTTTTACGTGAACTTTTTGAATTTAAGAAAGGAAAAGGCAAATGAAGTACCTTGTTCATTGATCACACCTTATAATGTTTCAGATGATCACCCCCAACACGGCATATACAATTTCATCTTATCTAAGTTCGGTTGGCGATTCTGTTTCTCCAGGGGACTGAATTGCAAATTAAAGAGTTTAAAACCTTGCAGCCTAATCATGATATGGCCGACATTCAAAAAGCCAAAATGGCAAAAATCTCGAGAAAGCTTTAAGAAACTTGGGTTTTAATGACTAAGTATGATGCATTAATACGATTGATCAATGTAGATATTTGCATAACAAATTGTCTTAACTCTCTATTGTATTCAATTCAACTTCATGCGTGAATGCAACGCTATGGAGCAATAGCTAGCAAGCTCATCTTGCTAAATATATGTGCATGTATCCTGCGTGTAGACTGCACCCACGGAGCTAGAAGACTGAAAATCCAAACATATACTCCTTATGATGTCTACAAAAATCTTTCTTTCTTTTTTCAAAGAGTTTCTGTTTGCATTGTAAGTTTATGCAAAAATAGGTTCCTAAATTGTAACCCTTTGTTTTTGTAAAATTTGTACTTTCATAATGATTACTGTCCAACAAAAAGCAAGAGAAGTAAGTCATTCATTGACAAACCCTTATTCCAATGTTTCAGTTGATCACTCCCAACGCGTCATGCTTCAAAGAGACGTTGGCCATGTGATGCTTTCAATTCTAGCTTTGTAAATATCTACAACCAAAACATTTTTGACACCTCATTGCGAAGTAATGGCTAGCGAGTTATACTGTAGAATAGAATTCGAGGTAGCACTGTGTCTGTACCACTATCTACCTATCTCATTCATTTCTATTTATCTATCTATCTATCTTTCTACCAATCTCTCTGTCTGACCATATCTATCTATCTATCTATCTATCTATCTATCTATCTATCTATCTATCTAAGTACGTATGTATGTATCTTTCTCTCTCTCTCTCTCTATCTCCCCCCCAACAAGTGGGGGCCCAGCAGTTGGGGTGACTCAAAACTTTTTGCTGATAAATTAATGTATATTTCACCATCTCTGATTGCTGAAATGAAAAGAAATTCGAGATTTTCCGGAACTTCAACCCCAACCCATTGTTTGGTTTACTCATCTCTTGCCCCTCTCAAATATTTCCCTTGTTATGGGCCTGGAAGTGTAACAAGAGAACAATATCTGTGTGTCAGTTAGTGTTGGCGCTTATCTAATTTATCATTGTACGTAATGTGAAACATTTAAGAGTGGGTTACTACAGGTGATATTTTCTTGATTTAATAAGATGAAGGTATATTCGGGGTGGGATGGGGGCATTTGAACCCCACCATTCGAATGTGTCATACGAATCGAACGTAGTTACATATTCCGACGCTAGGTATCACGGGTCGACATTAGTCTGAGTCAGTCTGAAACGAGGAGTGGTTCTAGATCGACTGATTAGTTTGTAAGCATGTTCAGCAATTTTTTGTGGAAGCTGAAAAGAACCGAAAGAGTGCGTGAAGGTTTGTTTATTTTGGGAAAAACGCAGTTGAAATTGTTGTAATGCTTTGAGAACTTTTGGAGGAAGAAGCTCTAGGTGAAAAACACCTGACCGAGTGCTATTTGCATTTCAAACGTGGTGAAATATCAGTTGGAGACGAATCATGATTTGGTCAACATTCAACAAGCCGAAATGACAAAAATCATGAAAAAGTTTGCCAAGCAATCCTTGGAAATAGTCATCGGACCACTGAGGAGATGTGTAAAGTGTTTGATTTCTCCTGCAGCCCATGCCTGCGGATGTTAACAAAAGATTTGTAAATAAGACGCGGTTTTACAAAATCTGTGACTAGTTTGCTTAAAGAGAAAAAAAGAAACCCCCAAACCATTTGAATGAATGCCACGATTTGTAATATTCGTTTAGGTAACTGGGACAACTCCCTTCTGGTCAACTGCCCCCGGATAAATTCCTCTTGATAATTACCCCAGAGACTATTTCACCATGGATTTACATGGCAAATTACTTCATTTCTTAATTTCTACACACTTTAACTTTGCTTTCACAGATACTATGCTATTTCTAGGGCAATCATAGGAGAGGGGTTCAATTACCCAGGAGCTGTTGTTCTAGAACCCTTCTTTGAAAGTGTTCTACACTCATGGGTTTTTGTCAGGCTAAGGTAAACTATTCAAGTTATCGATACAGAGACAGGAGATAGCTGAGGAGGAGGTGGTTGCGATTTGAAATCACTTTTGGGACCCCAAAAGTTTTATAAATACTAATTCACCAACTGTGTTTCTACTACCTTTGGATAGCCTCATCGACGCCAAAATTTTCGGCTACGCCCTTGTATGATCAAACCAAATTGCTTACAAACAGACAATTAGATATGAACAGTATATTGATACTTATAAACATATTGATATAGATATCCGTACATTGTATAAATGAATCATTGTAGCCCGTGCGCGTACCGCTTCTAATTATCTAGATATTATCTAAAATGATTTTAAAAAAATAATGAAGAGAAATAGATCTTTCTTTATGCAGAATTTTTCGGAAAGAATAGATCTTTTATCTGAAAAATCCCAGCACAAGATTTGGGCATTGTTAGTCCAAACTGACCATAGAAACCCCCAAAAGCGCTTTTTTGAGAAAAAAAAATAAAACAAAAAACAACAAAAAAATTTCTTGGTGGTATCTAGTGGTGTGCACATGCGAATTTTCAAAGTTGTAACCCTAACAAATGTGATTGGAGACACACACACCCACACACACACACACACACACACACACACACACACATGCACACACGCACACACACACACACACGCACACACACACGGACTCTCAAAGAGAGGAGAATCTTTCGCCCACTTAGGTAGTTGGTCGGATGATTTGTGGGGCTACTTTGATTCTTTAGACATTAGTAAACTGATATTGATATACAATGAGCAGAGTAGGGGTTTGGATTCTGGGGAACTCACTCAGACTGATCTGTAGATAAAGAAGAGGAAAGATAGATATGATATGAATAGACCAAAGTATACAGATATCAAGAGACTGAGATTGATAGATAAGTGTATACAGAGTAGATAGATAGATAGATAGATAGATAGATAGATAGATAGATAGATAGATAGATAGATAGATAGATAGATAGATTCATGGATGGATAAGTAGTGTCGTCCTTGAATAGGTACACCCATGCCGTTTTATCTAATAAAAAGATAAATCTTGCCCAAACCAAGGATACCAGACATTTATCATTTCTAGAGGAGCATAAAACAATCAAATTAAATATCATTAAGAATTATTTATCACCAATCTGTACAACATTGACACTCTGTTGCCAAAAATGAATTTGTAGCAGTCCAAAAATAAGTGCCCCCCCACAAAAGAGAAGTGAGTGAAGACAACGTTCCCCCCCCCCAATATATTGATGTAATCTTTGGTATTCATGATTCTGTTGATGAAATGCTATACAACCCCAGACCGTGACGTATCCAACACCTTGACTATCAGTTTATACCAAACTGAACACCATACAGTTTGCACTGGAGAGTGAAGATGATCAGTCAACGTTTTCAGACAGTGTACTGTGGTCAAATGAAACAAAAAAATCAACCTATTTGTATCTTATTGCATCCAATGACAATAACCTCGTCACAAAGAGACATGTAGTCTAGAACTCACTGATATGAACGGAGTTAGATATGGATAGGAGGGCTGCCAGAGGTCATTTATTTCACAATATCAAATTCGTATGGTCATTGGACAAAATTAAGTAACTTCAATACAAAAATAATCAAATAACTTGAAATCCGTCATCATACGAAGCTTAAATAGATTGAAATACATTTAATAATAAAAATCAATTTTCATTTATATTCATGCCCTATCGTATCATTCGAGTGAAAAAGGATTGTTATCTTTTGTAAAATTCCCTATTTTGCACAATTAATCTCTATTTTTGAAACGTAATAGTTTCGCAGCTTCTGCAAAAAAATTACCGGATTTTTGATCTTGAAAAGTTCTGAATAGCAACCCTGATGAACAGGCTGAGATGGAAAATGCCTAAGGCACTTACTTACGCGTAGACAGGTAGATACGGACGTGTACAATTAGTTTCATAGACTGAGACAGGTAAATAGACATATGGATATCATAACAGGTCATTCTTCTTCTCCTCTCTCTCGGCTAATACATGCACACATGCGTTCACACACACACACACACACACACACACACACACACACACACATATATATATATATATACATATACATATATATATATATATATATATATATATACATACACATATATATATGTATATATATATATATATATATATATATATATATAAAGAGAGAGAGAGAAATTCTGTATATTTAGAGAGAGAAAGATATAGGGGGGGCCAAAGGGTTATTAAGCGAAATATAGAAGAGATCAGAACAAGATAAGAATAAGGATCCCGAAGATAACCTGCTATTTCTTAATGTATCGACATTAAATCCTTCGACATTTTTCTCCTGAAGCTTGCACAAAAAACATATTAACAATATGCCTTCGTCAATAAGTATGTAGTGGCCTGGCAAGGGCATCAGTCCTCCCTGCCAGGGCTTCACATAACGCACGTTTCTCTTTTTTGGCTTATTATACTAGTTTAGGGATATGGGAAATACCTTTTTTATCCATAGCTACGAGATGGGGAGACAGGTTCATGCCTTTCCCGAGGGCATTAGTGCCAGTCGAAGACTGAACTTGAATTCGAACTCGGCTCACTCAGCTCATTTTCTGCGCTGTTTACCAATCGGACTCCGACATTTCCTGCCTAATCATTAGGTCTGGTTAATCACTTGATAGAAACCGTTACAGGACCTAAGTCTTTAAAGAGCGTGCTTTGTTGGAAGGGAGATCAATTAAAAAAACAAGCAGGTACAAAATGAGGGATTAATTTAGCATAAACTTATATGGCAAACTGAATACACTCTAAAATGTAGGGGCATTTTGGAAAAACAAAAAATCTTCTTCTATAGACATAATAAAGGGTAAGTACTTGATTTTCCATCCTTATAGCTCCGTTGATGTAGCCTGTACATGTGATACATACATGCATACATAGCCAGCCAGCCAGCCAGCCAGCCGGACCAACATGAAAACTGAAGAAACCTCTATTGATAGTATCGGTGACAGTTACGGTTGACGGTTTTTAATACTCTGTTACGGTAATTGTATTTACATTTTATACATCACTGTGTACGCAGGAACGTATTCCTGTGTTAGTTGACAAATGATTGCATGCGTCAAATTTTGGTGACTATGTAATGAAACTTCAAAATCTTCTGTCACAATTGCTCGTACACACTGAGGCAGAAAGAGAAAAAAACAAGATGGAGGAAAAAAGAAAAAGAAATCTAGAATTTATTCATTGAATGGATCATAATTTATTTCTATCTTTCTTCACAACATTTTTGGTTACACAGATAAAGTATTCTCGATTTCTTGAGTGCTTTATGCCTAATGAAGCTTGGTTTCATTCCGAAATGTACGTGTATTCTTGACGATTGTGTAGCATTATGTCCCAGGAGACAAGCTGGATACATAGATAAACGCCAAGGTATATTTATGTGCGTTTTGAAAAAAAACATGTATTGTATGTATATTTCCAATACAATCATGCATAATTGAAATAT
Source organism: Thysanoteuthis rhombus (assembly GCA_963457665.1). Classification (NCBI taxonomy): domain Eukaryota; kingdom Metazoa; phylum Mollusca; class Cephalopoda; order Oegopsida; family Thysanoteuthidae; genus Thysanoteuthis; species Thysanoteuthis major. The sequence continues at coordinate 793,668 of OY735243.1, read as the reverse complement.
AATTTGTAAGTGTATGTTTGTTTCTATCTGTACATACAAATGTGCGTCTCTTTGTGTAGGTATGATATGAAAACACACACACACACACATACACACATATATATGTATGCGTTTGTAGCCTTTCCTTAGGTCTACTTAGAGGGAAAATCTGAATAAAGGAGGACAATTGTAGAAACAGATCCGTGGATAAGGAAAGACCCTTGAATAAAAGGAAATTATAAGTTATATATATTATATCTAAAAAAAAAAATGAATAATTTCAATCTCCAACTCCACGCTGGTGAAAAATGATGATGTAATTTTATATCTATCTTGAGAATTGATTAAAAAGGAATAAATAATTGTTCTTTGATGGCGTCAGTTAACTGGGGATCCAAAAACCTTCTTATAGAGATGTGTGTGAACATGTCTAAGAAACAAAGACCCTTAAAAGTTCATTTGTCTAATTCAATTAGAGAATTAAGCAGGTCTAGTTAGTCAATCAATAAAAACTGTCACGTACTCAACGTCATTTCGCAGCATTTTGGGGGTTGTTCAATCAATAAATTGGAATAAGGGAAGATCAATGGATGAGTTACTTCTCCCGTCTTTTGTTGGATCACAAAAAGTTTGAAACGTCAAAACCGGGCACGAAATAGTGACCAATTTAGCAAAATTAAAAAACAAAACACCCAACGTTTTTTCTATGCATAATGAGGAATAACTGTTTAAATTTTCTGCCTCCCAGCGCCATCGGTGCATCCTGTCTACGTGATACAAACACTCAGAGAGACAGATAGACAGACGAACTTAATAACTGAAGAGACGTATATTGACAGTTTTGGTTGACGGTCTCAAACAATCAGGACCAGATTGTGTCGTGATTGTGTTTATTAAGACAACTCACATTACAATTCATTACCATATTGTCTTCTTCTGATACGGAAAGAAGGAAACAGATTTTTTCCACTTCGTTTCACGGGAAGAAAAAAAGAATACTGAATAGTTGGGAGGGGCAGAAGTTCCCCGCCTATCCCAAAGGAATTGTTGTTTCCTCAAGAACACACGGCCCGACGCCCAAATGTGTGGCTGAGGGAGAGAGTGCCCGGACCTTTACCCGTGCAGCAATCCCACTTCTATCCGATTTAGAGTGTAATTAATTGGTGTGTTGGTAGAGATGAAACGTTAAATGATTGTGTGTGTTTAAGGAGAGAGGGATCAGGGAGGAAGATATTCAGAGAAAAGATCGTTGCTGCCCCAGAGAAAATTAGATTGTTTTGCATGATGACCTTTAATTAATTAAGTAGTTGAATAAAGTGCTTGTGTGAGTGCAGCAGGGATCATATGATACATGTAATATGCAATGAACAAAATCTGGAAGCTAATATATTTATATAATATATATATATATATATATATATATATATATATATATATATATATATATATATATATATATATATATATAAATAAAATAATATTTACACGGACATGTCAATGAAAAAAAAAACGACATAAAAAACGGCCGGTTACTGAACAGTGCAAAGAGACGATGTTTATATTCACCGGGTACTTGACCTTGAAATAATATTTCTTTTTAAATATGAATAGCTCTATTTACTGTGTTAGAAATTGAGCACTGTTATTAGGCATCTTCAATTAGTTTTTTCTGTTCGTTTGTTATAAATTGAGACAATACATATATATGTATACATATTAGAAAATGTATATTTGATCCGACGGAATGTTTATAGATTGCATTATATCATACAGAAACTGTTATTTGAAATTATCTCCCGTTATTACACGGTTAATGTATCACTTGACTGAGACAACGTAAATAAAATAAACAATCAAAGAAAAGGGGACCTGCAACTGATAGTCACTTCAACGTAGCATTGCTCTTACCATTGGGCTAAACAGCCACCGGTAATCATCATCATCCTTCTATCGTTCGTTGTTGGACAAAGACCATCCCGGGGATTCGCCACACTTCCCTATCATGAGCGTTGCGGAGCCAGTACTTTCTGAACTTGTCTAGTTCGTCTCTCCATCTAATATTCTGCCGGCCTCGGTTGCGTATGTGGTATGTTGTGAGTCACGATGTCCATCGATTGTCTGCCATTCTTGCAACATGGCCAGCCCACCGCCATTTGAGATTTTTAATGGATTCTATGATGTCCCTGACTTTTGTCTTTTCTCGGATGTACTGTGCTGTCTTGTGGTCTCTCCATTATTCCAGCATTATTCTTTCATGTGCACGTTGCATGGTTCTCAGCTTACGGATCTGTCTCTTGGTTAAGTTCCATGTTTCAGCTCCATAAGTGACTATTGGGAGAATGCATTGGTTATACACCCTTATTTTTTAGGATTAATGGAATATTCTTATTTTTGAAGGTTGAGCTAGCTCTGACAAAGGCTTGCCATCTTGATTTCTTCTTCTTTTGAGGATTTCATGGAGATTCGTTGTCCTAGGTAGATGTAGTGGTCTACTTTCTCCAGTTCTGTGTCCTCGATTTCGATCTTAGTGTTTTTAGGCCCAAATATCTGTCCTTATTCCGAATTCTCATCTTGTTTATGCTCGGTCTATACCAGCTCTATTCGTTTCTTCCAACGTCACAGTAGCTGCTGAAATGAACGAGTAGATCAAGAATAAACGTTTATTAATTGTTAATTCTATTCACACTCTCTACGCTAAGTGATACATTAACAGTGTAATGACAGAAGATCATTTCAAATAAGAGTCTCAATATGATATAACGCAATTCATATATATATATATATTTATATATATATATATATATGTATATATATATCACAGGTTATGTCAAAAACGCAGAACTTGGGAAAGTAGACCACTTCATCTACCTAGGACATCGAATCTCCATGAAATCCTCAAAAGAAGAAGAAATCAAGCGAAAATCACTCTCGGATTTCAAGTCTTCGCCAGAGCAAGCTAATCCTTCAAAAATAAGAAGATCCCATTAATCCCAAAGAGAAGGGTATACAACCAATGCATTCTCCCAATAGTCACTTATGGAGCTAAAACATGGAACCTAACCAAGAGACAAACCCACAAATTGAGAACCATGCAACGCACGCATGAAAGAATTATGCTCAACTTCACATGGAGAGATCACAAGACAGCACAGTATATAAGGGAGAAGACAGGAGTTTGAGACATCATAGAATTCATTGGAAAACTTTAATGGCAACGGGCTGGTCATGTTGCAAGAATGGCAGACAACCGATAGACGTCACGACTCACGACATAGATCCTCAGATATCAGATGCGAAACCGAGGCCAGCAGAATACAAGATGGAAAGCCGAACTCGACAAGTTCAGAAAGTATTGGCTCTGCAACGCCCATGATAAAGAGGTCTCGCGAATCCAGGGGAAGGTCCAACGATGGACATTAAAAGACTGATGATGACGATGACAGTCGCTCTCTCTTGCACTCATCTGCACATGCATATATATGTGTACATAAATTGCTGCTCAATACTAATATGCAAACAGATGCAGACGTACAAGAACCATAACCGTTCACCTATTCATACAGTTAGTGTAAAAGTATTGGACAATTTCAAGACATTTATTTTAACATCCATTAACTGCTTCAAAACTGACAGAATTTGAACAAAAGATTTCTGATTTTTGTGCCAAAATTTTTAATTAAACCGTTAACAAAGGTTGCTCCATTTTGCCGATGTATGTACGTATCTTCCTATCAATCTACCTATCTATCTATGTATCTATCTATCTATTTACCAATCTATCTACCTGTCTCTGTCTGTTCATAACTATCTATCTATTTATCTATCTATCTCAGTCTCTTCATATATAAATCATAGATATGTATGTATATATGTATTTATGCATACATGTATATATGTATGCATGTATGCATATATGTATGTATGCATGTGTACATGTATGCATGTATGCATTTATATGTGGGTGTTTATATGATGGTATGTGTAATGTTTGCAGACGGCATCAATCAACCTATAAAGCCGAAAATTTGCATTAGTACTCCCCCAGACCCCTTCTGAAAACTTTTTTTCTTCTGAAGAAGTGATTTTGTTTCATTCTCGTCTTATGGGACGTTTCGTCAAAAGACACCCAACATTTAGGGTTTTAAAAATGTGGAAGCTATTCAGAACGCATTTTCATGTCACAGCTTTGAAAATTTGCATTTGTTCACTATACACATTCTGAAAACGTTTTTGTTATCTCTCATCCCAGCCCCATAAGTTTTAAGTGGGGGTTCGATTTGCAATCGAGGTTCATGTTAAATTAGTCACCAGTTTATACCCGCTTAGTATTTTTCAAAATTCAGACGTTTATAGTGATTGCTGCACAACAAATGAGGAGAGAGAAGTATCTCATTCATTGATCAACCGTTTTTCCCGAATTTTTAATTGATCACCCCAACCCATTGGTTCTGTTGAAAATTGAGTGTTTTGTATTGATCGCAGTAAGGTGGAAGAAGTATCTTATTCATTGACTAGCCCTCATCCCTACACTTTTTAACTGATCACCAACAAGGCAGACTGCCAACTGACGATGGCCTTGTGACCATTTTTATCGAGTGACTAACCAGACCCGTACAAAAGTTACTTTCGATTTTACGTTTTTAAAAATCTACGTCTATTCTGTCTATTTTGAAGCTGTATGAGGATATCAAAATTCATAAATGTACCGGATACATTTTGCACTCACTGTATGTACGTAAGATATAACTTTACGCATGAAGCGATACATTGAAAATTGTATCTTCCTGTACAGTGAAATAAAAAGTGATTTATGTAAACACACGTACACATATAGGTGCATGTGCACACACACACGTTTATATGTGTACATATAAATATATAACACAATCAGATTGCACCTCCATAGTTTTATATCTTTGAATATCAGTTAGATCTTTTACACATTAATAAATGGAAAATAAACGTATTTACATCAATAAGTATTTTTTGGTAACACCAACCTTCACCAGCAAAGCAAAAATGAAGACATTCTACGCATCAGTAAATAAACAGAAGTCATTTTTGTAATAGCCTTGCCTTGTCAGAGGTAAGCTCAGCAAAATTATCAAAATATGAGTCCTAAAAGTGATTTCTCGCAGGCTGAGTAGATTCATATCATCATACAGCTTGGAGAAGGTAGCACGAACCTTGAAATAGTAGAAATGTTCAACAAGGATCGTTGAACAGTGAATACGTTGAAGACCTTGTTGCATCGCGTACACGATCAGATAAGAACAAGTCTCAGGTGGTCATTGTGGGGAGTGTCTCAAATGAGGCCTATTGTCAGAAAAGACAGCATTGAGCAGCAAAAGTATTTTCAAAAGGTTGATCGAGATAACGTGGCCAACTCATCACGTTGCCGAATTCCCTGCTATGTTGCAAAATGTCTCAAGTCTGATGTCTGACCCCTTTGGAGCGCAGACTCAAGATGAAACATCTGGAGAAGATTAGAAGGTATGTGAAAACTGACTGAGCAATCGTTGAAGGATGAAGTTTCAAAGTATGAACAGCGTCCTGTACCACTAAGATGGCAATAAGGTGACAGGGAGGTATATTTTGAACTGGAATCATACTTGGTTGGACCACAGCATGAACCAGAAGCCTTAAAAAGACTTTTCTAGCTCATATAGAATTTCTGAACTTTTCAGTCTCGGTTTACGAACAAGCCTCTCGATCTGCGTACGAAACTTATCCTCATGCAAGACAACACCCTTCTGCCCAGTGTGCATACAACAGTCAACTATCAACCTAAAATTTTTTATCAGAAACGTTAGATTAAAGGACTGGCTCCCATTTTCTCCGGATTTCAACCCTATTGAAAATCTCTGGATTATCCTTAAAATGTATGAAAATGAGAATCAGTTTGCAATCAAAGAAAACTATTGTCAAGCCATTCTGACAAGAGAGGGGAATTATACAGCAAACCAAATTCAAAATTCAACTAAGTCAATGAATGATCAACTGATATTTGTTATTTGCGGGCAAGGATCTTACATTTTGAAATAAATAATATGTATCAGATATTTTTTTCAAAATTGCGTGCTCAGTGTTACATGTATAAGACTTTCTATAGCTTGCTTAAATTTCCTAATTCTAACTGTGCACCATTAAATAATTCAATCAGTACATAAGTAGTGTCTTGCTGTGTTTTTCTAGCCATGCTTAATAATTTGGCACGATAAAAATTGTAGCATTGCAGAGAAATACCTTGTGTTCTTCACCACCTGTACATCTAAATTCAATCGTTGAAGGCATTACATAATAATGCTATGCGAATATTTGTACAAAAACTATTAAAATTATATATATATGATTAAATAATTGTGTCATCCACAGACAGCTGTTTCGTCGTATTACAACTCTTCAGTGTGGCTATAGACTTTCCATTATCCCATATATACACACACACACACACACACACACACACACACATATATATATATATATATATATATATATGTATGATTTTAATATGTTAACAATAGAGAATACGACTGGAGTAAAAGTACACGGGGACTTAATCAATTATTGCACAACTGAATTAATTAGTATGATATACAAATTCC
>OY735243.1:739584-769584 GCA_963457665.1 Thysanoteuthis rhombus | reverse complement strand
AAAATTTGAACATTACTTGAACCCGATGGTCTGCACTAACAAGCTCACTACTAAGCATATAAGTTTTCAGTTTTGAGAAAAAATAAGTTTTCAGTTTTGAGTAAAATAGTTTTTAACGATTCTAGGCGGGAATACACTGGCCTACTCAAGGATTGGTACACGCCAGCTAAGGTCTACTCGGAGGAGTAAGCAGGCCAGACCAAAAGTGTCCGCGTACGCAATCCTTCCTTATCTAATCTTATGAATTATCTATAAAATATCATTTGCTTTCCTGTGTTGCTATATTTGAAAAATATTTGAAGTTTCTTTTCCCCTGGCAATACCGGACACATACCTATATAGATTACATTATATTACATTGAAACTCTTATTTGGAATGACCTTCCGTTTTTTTACACAGTGAAAGCAACATTTGGCCTAAACAATGCAAGTAGAAACAAGCATATATTGTTTGTTCTACTTGTCTAGGCCAAAGTAATAACAGAAAATCAATACAATGTAATTCATTAACATTCTGGCGAATCATATATCGATTTCTTAATATATATAATAATTATATAATTTTGTCATCCACAGACAGCTGTTTCGTTGTATTACGACTCTTCAGTGTGGCTATAGACTATCCATTATCCAATCTAATACCACGGGGTAGGATTGAAACATTCGCTTCAGTCCTAGAGGCTGGCATTTAATCTGTATCCTACGTAAAACTGGACGGTCAGTAAAGTTGAATTTAAGCGCTATATATACTTACGCACAATTCTCCACCCCTAGAATGCTCTATTCCTGAGTTGGAAGAGCATTGCTTAAAGCTTATAATGAACGAGTTACCTCACTTAAAGAGAGCTAAACCCTGAATAAGGGAGCATTAATTATAATGATAATTAAATAATTGAGTCATATATATATATATATATATATATATATATATATATATATATATATATATATATATATGACAGTAAAGTTAAGCACTAATTGTCTATTCAACTTTTTAGTTGATTTTTCTTGTTTGCATACTAATCTTCAATTAACAGGATCGAAAATTTGTAAAAATCTTCCAAACACAAATATCAAATTATCAAAAAATACTATTAATTACTATCTAAATGATATTAAGTACATAAACTTAATTATGACTGATAATGGTCGAAAGATCTAAAAGTTTGGAACCAACAGACAAAATTTCGTTCTTGTTAATGGAAGGTTTGTAAGGAAACAAGAAAATATTGCTAGAAGTTGACTAGACAGTTTTTCAGTTATTTTTAATAATGTAGGTTTTAATGAAGGATCGCTGCGTCGTTATATATATATATATATATATATATATATATATATATATATATATATATATATATATATGTATGTGTGTGTGTGTGTGTGTGTGTGTGTGGTGTGTGTAATTAATAAGGAATGAAACTATCTCAGGAGTAAAAGTATGAAGACTTTTTTTTATTAAATAGTTTATCTATAAATGAATCAATTGGTGTGCTATACATGTCTCGGAAAATGTTCCACTCTTCAGTGTTAGTGCACCTTGAAGTGATTAAAAGGTTTCTTTCATTAGATGTTTTGTTTTGGAAGCCAAAATGGAAATCAAGGGTTTGGGTCATCACGATGAGTGGGACTTGAATAGGAAAAAAAAATGAAAGAAAATGGGGTACTGCAGGAATTGGACCGGCGATCGATATGACAGTCACTCCAACGAAACGCTGCTCTTACCATTGAGCTAAACAGTCACTGATAATGCGATCAATGCAGATTAATTGGTTTCCTGCAGCAGCCCAATTTTCTTTAATTGTTCATTCTATTTATTTTGTCTAGGCCAAGTGATACATTAACCGTGTAATGACGGGAGATCATTTCAAATATGAGTTTCTACATAATATAACACAGTTTATAATCATTCAGACGGATCATACATCCATTTCTTAATACATACATATATATGAATATGTGTGTGTTTGTAGGCGTATGCTCTCTGCATTTTAACGAACACGCACATTTTCAGGCTTCTTGGTATGGTTATGCGTAATTTCATAAACGTCCACTCGTGTAGGCGTACTACTCAGGAAAGCAGCTGGGGGGCGGGGGGCATAATCCAAAAGATATTGCAATTCTACATTCAATTCCGTATTTACGCACACGTATTATAACTGCAAGCCTACTTTGTTTTGTGTATGCATTTGTACTTCAAAGGGTTTTTGGGTGCGATAGAACCCCTTGTTTTTCGACCGATCTATTCAACAACCATCTTCAGATGTGCTATCCAAATATGATGGTGGTAAACAGACATTTTCCAATGGTAGCATCGGAGCAAGAGGGTCGTAGAATGGATCGGCCGAAACAAGAAGGAGTTCAATCGTCTGACGGTTAATGACCTTTGACTCAAAACTATACAGACAGTATATTCATACTTGTCCCAGAATAGTATAGTATAATCTCACTAAATGTTGGAGAGACTCTGCATCCTTGAGCCAAGCTCCCTCTCAATCTATTGCTACGCTTTCATAGTAGATACAGGCGTTCGAAGTTTTGCCTATATTTGGTTTGGAGGAGAAATTACTGCACCCAATAAAAGTCCCCCACGAAGCGAAGCTGTTCAGAAGATTGTATAGCGCCAGGTTTTCAGGAAGTAAAGGAGTATTGCTTAGCAAGCTTTGACTTTTATTCGGACAATCTATTGGTAGCACATGGATCTTTCGATGTAAGCACAGGACAACAGATATGTCATTTGAGATGGTACTTATATATGTGTGTGTATGTGTATATGTGTGTGTGTGTGTGTGTGTGTCTGAGTATGTGTATGCTTGTATGTATGTCTTTGCATGCCTGTGTGTACATGCATCTTTGTGTGCACATACGATCGTGTATGTGAGTGTTCTCTGAGAGTCCTTTTATGAAATTTCCTCATAAATGACTTTTAGCGTACATATGCACACATGAGCATATCCGTTTTGGCTAACTTATAATCACACGCACACAACCACATAGACGCACAACATTCTATCATGTACATATACACAGTTACACTTTCACATACAAGTTTCTCGCGTGAGAAGCCACTACACATTCACACAAACGCACAATTCATATTCATGTGCGCACAAATGTTCAAGGGAGTGCGTGCATACACATGCATAAAACACTCACATGTCTACATATACACATTAAGCATATACACACACGCTCGACAAATGCACCTACGCCTGTGTGCAGGCACATACACGTTCACGCAGATGCGGCGACGCGTGTGCGCCTGGTGAGACAAGTACCTTAAAACGTTGGGACTGTCATGTATCAGCCTTTCCTCCTTTTATATAAGGGTCGGCAGATTTCAGGCATATGGCTCGGAAATGTTGGACATGTTTACTGATGATGAAAAGATTTGTGGATGGGGGAAGGGAATTGGAAACCAACAAAAATGAGGAGGAAGGAAGCAAGAGACTAAATTACTTAAGGAGAGAGAGAGAGAGAGAGAGAGAGAGAGAGAGAGAGAGAGAGAGAGAGAGAGAGAAAGAATTAGAGGCAAAATTTGAGAATGAAGAGGGAACGTTTGGAAAGAAAAGGAAATTGGAAAGAATAAGAAGAACAATTTAATAAGTAGTAAGTGCCCCTATGCTGGCCACGGCAACAGCCGTTCCTACCTGGGATTCACACATCGCTAGTTTCTTCTTGTCTCGGAGTCCTCCGAGGTTTTTGCGATATGTGAGAGTAGACTTAACAGCAACAAGCACCCGACGTGGCGTCACTCACTTTATCATACGCTATTTTACCCATGGCTGGGTGGGTTTTGGGTTGTGGGTCGAATTTGAATCAAAAAACTGTCAGAAGGGAAAGAATTGAGAGAAGAACATTCATGAAACAAAGGAACAAATATCAAAGCAAAACGGAAGATTTTTCCGTGGGAATCAGAAACCGCCAACCATAACTGTCAACAGAGGTTTTTCCAATTTCTGTGTTGTCCCTGCTGGCTATATATGTATGTATGAAACATGCGCACAGGCTTCACCAATGGAGCTAGAGGACTGAAAATTTACTCCTCTTTATGTCTTGAAAAATCATTTTACAATTTGTAATGTAAGTTTTTGCTAAATTTGTCCCCATTTTGTGCGTTAGCGCTTGTTCGTTTGTTGTTGTTGAAAAAAATAAAAGGCGAGAGCATTGACTTATTCATTGATCACCCCTTTTTCCAATGTTTTTTTAATTGATCACGCCCAACACGGTATGATGCTAAAAGACGTTTGTCACGTGACAGTTTCTGTTGAGTGACTAAACAGACCTGTTTTTTTCTCCTTCTAATCTTCAAAAATCCGAATAATTTCTCATTCGTTTTCCCAAGATTTATCCAGCTTTTTCATCGAAATTCATTGAAAGTATTTCTAATTCTTAGAGAAGATTCGTTTACATTTTGACGCATTTCTCATGATTTTTCACTCTCTAATGTGAACTTTGCAATTTTTTCTTTAAAAAAAAATAAAATCGAACCACCGTAGCCCCACAAATGACCTGTCCGACCAACCAGTCATGTGAGCAGTAGATTCTTCCCTCTGATTATCCGTGTGTTTGTGGGCTTGGGTCTCCAGACGCTCTTGGTCTTCGGGGGATACAACCATCTGAAAAAGATTTTCTGTTTTCGAAGAAAGTACCTTTTTTCAGGTATGGCCGTTTCCGACCAACAATGCCTAAATTTTGTGATGGTATTTTTGGAAGATAATTTTAGATAACCTTTTTGTTAATTAGTTCTGGTACAGGCAATTGCTATGGCAATGCATATATGTGAAGTACAGATATTTCATATAAAGTTTCGCTACACCAGGTTAATTCATTTAGTTTTGAATCGCGTTTGAAAAATAATTTAGCAAGGAAAGAGGGCGGGGGAAATGACATAAGATGTTGCAAAGAATAAAACAAACAAATTATGTAACACATATTAAAATTCATTTACAATCCAAATTTGAAAAGAGTATATCTATCTATCTAGGGTCTTTCTCCTTTTTTCTTCAGTTGTCATTTAAATCTGCTCGGTGGATATATGTGTTTGTTTGTGCGAACGAGTATATATATATATATATATATATATATATATATATATATATATATATATATATATATATATATGCTCTCACCATTGAACTAATCAGCCACCAGTTATGCGAAGGCTGAAATAGCTGCCTCCAACCCTGAGTCTCATCTTGTCTATTCACGATCAATTCGTGTCTTCCAACGCGACCGTTATGTATTAAGAAATGTATACATGATCCGACAGAATGATCATAAATTGCATTATATCATATTGAATTTATTCGAAATGATCTCTCGTTATTACACGGTAAAAGCAACATTTGGCCCAGACAACGTGAATAAAATAAACAATTAACAATTCAGTGCAATGGTAAAAGCAACGGTACGTTAAAGCAGCTATCCTATCAGTTGCAGGTTCGATTCCTACAGCAGCCACATTTTTTTTATTGTAGTAGTATCGTAGTATGCCGGTAGTATCGTCTGAAAAGTTTCTCTAAATATGCCATATTTCATTGTTTGCACGGTTATTGAAAACACGAAACGCTGGTGGACAGTTCGTAAGTTTTCCTCTCATGTACGCCGCCTGCTCCCCCTAAAAAGGACCCATCTTGTACTTATAACATATATACTGAGATGCACACAGCTATGCAAACATATGTTTACAAACACACACGTAAACGCAGTCAAATACTATCGCACTTACACACATACACAGTGCAGGTGAGGTCTACCAGCTAAGATTTATACTACCGACTTGGAGAGCCATTAGACAATCTTGTGCGATATAAGGTCTTTTCTATCGGATAAATATTATTTACTTTCTCACTCAGGTACTACAAGACTGTTAGTTTATCGTTCTCATGATATACTTATAGGGGATAGGAGTTTTTGGTTGCTATTTTACTTTCATACAGAGTAGAAGTTAATTCATATCATTTTATATAGTCAATATGTAGGGATCCCATGAAAGACTTCTATTTACTTTCCTATACTTTTAACACAATTTTAAAAATTTTATCTATATCATCACCATCATCATCATCATCATCATCATCATCATCATCATCATCATCAGTCTTAAAGCGTCCGTCGTGGGACATTGACCATCTATATACATCGCCAAATCTCTCTATAAAGCACGTAGTAGAGCAATTACTTTCTGAATTTGTCTAGTTCGTCCTCTCCATCTCATATTCCGTCGGCCTTGGTTGTGCATATGATCCCTGTGGATCCATGTTGTGAGTTGTGATGTCCATCAGTTGTCTGCCATTCTTGCAACATAGCTAGCCCGTGGTCATTTGAGTTTTCTACTGGATTCTGTGATGTCTTGGACTCCCGTTTTACCCCTAAAAAATATTGATCTCTCCATGTGAGGTTGAGCATGATTATTTTGTGTGTACTTAGCATGGTTCACAGTTTGAAAGTAAGTCTGCTGGTTATGTTCCATGATTCAGCTCCATAGGTGACTATTGGGAGGATGCATTGGTTGCATTCCCTTCTCAATTGATAGTTTTATGAATACAATTAAGACAAGCCCGAAGTCAGATCATAGATATTCAAGTTCGACCTTTAAAAGTAACTCCATTTATAAGCCCCTTCCTTTCAAAGCCCCCACTCTCCCCTGAAAAAAAACTTCATTTAATGCGAATATCGAAGTAGAATAGAATTTAATTCATACGATTGACTCGCGTTTGTCTTTTGACGTACGTAATTCCATGTTCTGTTGATGTAATAATGAAATGTCACGAAAGACATCAGATTCGTAGAAGTTAGAGGGAATACTTCGTGGAAATGATGTGAGTTGATCGCTAAGTCGATTTGTTAGTCAGTCAGTCCATGACGGAGATAAAAAAAAAAAGCATTAAAAGAATTGTGATATTATCCCCATAGAAATATTCTGTAGGCTTAGGTTTCTTAATGAAATTTGGTAATGGGGAAATAATACAATTCTTTGTACGGAGCTACCTTGAAAGATCGACTCAGAAGCTAGAGATTTATAGGCCTGGGAGGCTTGGGTCTTTGAGGAAGCCCCTCCAACATAGTGAGAATAGTAATGCAGTTGTTGAATTATTCATAAAGTTTTTTGGTCCCACCATTGGGGACCCGTGGCGATTTTGAGTTGTCCTTCCCTCAGTTGCACCTCTGTTACTGACGTATTAAAATTACTTCCACTCTAAAGCAAAGAAGCTGTCAGCGTACCTAATGGTATTGAGGGTAGGGGCAAGCCTCTAATTTACCAACAAAGTGGGCGTACAAATTAAGGAAGAAATTTAGTGACATAACATGCATCGGCACGCCCCTGCTGTCAGCCATTGATATGAAGAGTTTAGCAACACCTATCAAGTGACATGTGCAATTAATTTGGGCTCATCTCGGATCAATATAACATACAATTGAAGAGTTTGAATCGTGAACTCCAGGTTGAAGTTCTTAACCTGATTTTGTTGGTCAGTATAAATGGCTCATTAGAATAGAGTGACCAAAAAATTGTGGTGATAACACAGAGGAGGATTTCTGCTGTCCAAACAAAGCTTGGTACATCTGCAATTTGATATTTGCGTAATCTCAACCAGAATTCAGATCTCGCAAAATACGCGTAATTTTAACCCGAATTCAGATCCCATGAAATATGCGTACTTTTAACCTGAATCCAGATCCCATGAAATATTGGAAGCCTGTATCGATTCTTGGTCAGCACACTTCTCCTCGAGTTACTTTGATAACGATAAATAAATAAGAGCGCTTGGCCTCCAACTTACCGTTGACCAGTCGAGCAGAATTGACCGCCTTCAGCAATTTCCAAAAATATCCACCTTTTTCTTCATATTTACGGCAACATCAACAAAAACTTCCCCGCAATCTTTAGTAAAACTTGGTACGTCTTAATCCTTCCCCCTCTCCCCTCCTTCACTGTCCTGTCTGTTTCCCTCTCTGACCCTCTCCCTTTTCTGTCTGTTTCGCTCTCTGCCCCCTCTCTCCCCCTGTCTCTGTTTCTGCCCTCTCTCTGTCCTTCCCTTTTCTCTCGCTTCCTTCCCTCTCTGACTTGTTCGTTTCTCTCTCTCTCTTTTTGTCTGTTTCCCCTCTCCTCGCGTATGTATGTGTGCGTTTGATTGTGCGTATGTCTGCCTCTGTCCTATCCGTTTCTCTCTCTCTCTCTCGGTCTTTCTCACACCCTATCCATCTTGTCCGTTTCTCTTTCTCCCCCTTTCAGTGTTCGGTCTTTCTCTCTCTCTCTCTCTCTCTCTCTCTCTCTCTCTCTCTCTCTCTCTCTCACTCACTCTCTCTGTGTCCCTGTCCCTGTCTCTATCACCCTTTCAGTGTTCGGTCTTTTTCTCTCTCTTTGTCACTGTCCCGGTCTCTGTCTATCTCTCAGAGTTTGGTCTGTTTTCCTCTCTCTCTCTCTCTCTCTCTCTCTCTCTCTGTGTCCCTGTCCCTGTCTCTATCACCCTCTCAGTGTTGGGGCTGTTTGTCTCTTTCATATTCAGTCTCACTTTCACCCATCTTCATCCACTGTCGGGTCGGACGTACTAACCCTCAACTGCTGTGTCCATTGTTATATCGAGGAAGGGTTATTCTTTTTTCTTCTTCTTCTTCTCTCCCCAAGTGTGTGTAATCAAAGGTTTTTATAAATAGAAAATGTTGACCTGATGAGTTTGATTCGGGTTGACGTTGACGTTAATAAAAACAGGGAAAACATTGAACGACAGGCGAAGAGACAAGAGAAAGAGAACCGTTGAACACGGTTGACACGTATATGTACACTCAAGCATATACATATCTGCATGCACACAAACACGCACATACACATACACACACACACACTCACAAGAACAGTGTTAATACATTTACGTATACTCAAGCATACACATACATGCAGGCATGCACTCACACAAGAACTGTTAATACATTTGCGTTCACTCAAGTATACACATACATGTAAGCGTACACGCATGAGTACAGAGTTGATACATTTACGTGCACTCTAGCATACACATATATACGCACACTCAAAAGAAAAGGGTTGGTACGTATACATACACTCAACCATACACAGACACAGACATAGACACACACACACACACACACACATACACACAAGAACAGGGTTGATACGTTCATGCACACTCAAGTATACACATGCATATGCACACACAAAAGAACACATTTAACACGTAAACGTACACTCAA
This sequence comes from Thysanoteuthis rhombus, assembly GCA_963457665.1. Classification (NCBI taxonomy): domain Eukaryota; kingdom Metazoa; phylum Mollusca; class Cephalopoda; order Oegopsida; family Thysanoteuthidae; genus Thysanoteuthis; species Thysanoteuthis major. Next base: position 760,371 of record OY735243.1, on the reverse strand, counting down.
GCATACACTTACACTCATCACACAGATTTATACACTGACACATACGCATTTTGAATTGATTTGACACATGCTATTTAGTGAAAAACACATAGGCACTGAAAGTTACACACATGCACACACTCACACATACACAAATACACACACACACTACAGGAACCAAATATATGCATGGTGATACGCATTGTAATGAGTTCTTACATTATTGCCTTGTGTGACACAAAAAACCAAAATCATTTGCCGCGGAGTAATGGTTAGAGAGCTAATCAAACACACAAGTAGTACTGTAGTTATTTCAGTTTTCACTGGTGGCCTTATGCCAGACTAAGTGTGTGAGTATATATATATATATATATATATATATATATATATATATATATATATATATATATATATATATATATATATATAAGAACAAAAAGATCTTATAAAAAAGTAAAACAAAAATGAATAGGTGGCTTAATCAAAACTGTTCAGAGGAAATTTCTCCCTGAGACTAATTCTTCCTTGTTGATATTCAAATCTGGAACTTAAAATCTCGCCACATGGCAGTCACGTGACAGTATTCCCCCTCCCAGAAACCAATAAAAGCAATGTTTACAAAATGCATTTCAGCGTCCGGCAGATGGTCACAACTTGGCTGGTCGAAGGTCCAAAGACTTGCAAACCAAGGAACATTACACCTGGCTTCGAGGCAGATACTTGCCGGTGGGCAGACGACACACTGACGGACGTCACGGACAAAAACGTCTCCTGTCGAGGCCCAGGGGTTCTTCTGCTTGACTAAAAGTATATATTATTGCTCCATTGACGAACTCCCGTCGTGTCTTTATCAATTCTGTAAGAAATAAGCGTTTTGCATTAAAGAATAAAAAAAAAATTGGAGAATTTGGGAATATAATTGTGAGTGGGAGACGATGGAGCGTGTGATACACAAGAGCAATAAATATGCGAATTAGAATTAGTTTCATTTCAGAGATGCGCGTAGTGATGGAAACGGGGTCAGAGGTAAGCAGGGGTGTATTCCACAATTTCCAAGTTTTTTTCTTACAGTAAATATCTACTAATCAAGACATTATTAAATATCTACCTCCAAAAATACTACCCTTACCGTATAATGGGTTCACAAGACCAAAGCGTTGCCGTATACCTAGTTCCCGAAACACAACCCTACCATACACCTAGTTTGCAAAACCCAGCATTACCGTAGTAGTTCGGATCCCTCAACCTCATTGCATATCTAGTTTGCAAAAAATGTTGCCTTACCTTATACTTTGTTCTCAAACTCTGCTTTACCGTATCCCAAATCCGACACTAACACATACCTAGTTCGTAAAACTTGGCAACATGTTTCCCGTGGATTATCTAGAGGAAACAACATACTGCAGGTTGTCGATAAGTGCAAAATACAGGAAATGTTGACACTCACCGGGTATATGTTCTTCTAATTCCTATATATATATATATATATATATATATATATATATATATATATATATATATATAAGTGTGTACATTATTTTTAAACACTGCATAGTCTTTTTTCTTTCCCGTATTGTATTTTTTCATCTCAACAATTGATTTTTGAAAAGAATTATATGACGTAAAGTGACGTAAAAAATATCCCCTCCAATCAAGATAATATCTTTCTTCTTTGTTAGGAACGCTGTCTGCCTACTTTTAACTACTCTCTCTTCGAGTCAACCTATGCACTTTTGAACTGGCAAACCCTTAAAAGGTTATAATGAAGGATACGGGTGTAAATAAGGATATATATATTCCCGAAGGACTGGAAAAACCCTAGAAAAAACCCCTCACTATATCTATCCGTCTATCTCAGTCTGTTCATATCTACATATATCTATCAATCTAAACATGTCAGTACATGCATACAGATCACATAGACAGGGAATAATAATAATAACAATAATAATAATAATAATAATAATAATAATAATAATAATAATAATGAGAAAAGTGCTAGAAATATAAAGACTGCAACGTTAATTGTCAACAGTGACCCAACAGAGGAGGGGAAATGAAAGCGGAAATGCAAACCACAGCACTGACATGATAGGCGAAAGAGAGAAGAGACGTTGGCTGAAGACCTGTGGAGACTTATTGTCACTCAGCCTTCAGCGATAACCACTGGGCAACCCGTGAGAAACTGTAAACTGCAGTATTACTGCAACCTATGAGTCTGGAGACTTGAGGAGACTTGCTGTCACTCAAACTCCAGCGGTTACCACCAGGTAACTGGTGTGAGATTCCAAATAATAATAATAATAATAATAATAATAATAATAATAATAATGATAATAATAATAATAAAAATAACAAATATATAAATAGATGAATGAATAAATAAACGATATACCACCAATCAAAAAGACATTAAAACATAAAGTTCAGTCGAAAGCCCGAAGAATAAGAAGATATGAAAAGAAGACCAAATTTTACAGACAAAATAAAACATTCCAAACTTAGAAAAAAATCTACCGAGACGTAGCAAAAAAATAAAAGCAAAACAAAAACAAAACAAAAACAGATAATAAAAGATATCCCGACCAAACATCAAGTGAGGGACTTCTACGAAAATATCTGGAACCATAAGAAAACATACAAACAACATACAACGTGGATTGGAGGGTAGGAAAATTAGATTAAAGCATTGTAAAATCATCAGTGGCAGGATCTTTCGATTTGTGAATTAGAACAGGCTCTAAAAAGTTGCACAAATGGAAATCATTTGGTATTGACAAGGTCTTTGGCTTTCTTTCATTACATGCTGTCACGATAACATAGATAAATAGTATAATGAGACACTGAGTACCTCTTATCTAAAACGGAAGATATCGGTAAACCCTAAAATTTTAGACCCATCACATGTCTCTCTACGACTTACAAACCCCTGAAATCAATACTGACAGAGAGAATGTACCTCTATAAGAAAAACAATTTACTCCAAATAGGACAAGAAGACTGTCAACGAGGACCTGACGGATGCAAGGACCAACTCCTGATCAATAGCATGGTTCTAGAAACTTGTCATAGTAAATGCACAAACTTGAGCATTGCGTGTATTGGCCACAAAAAAGCGTTCCACTGTGTTTAACACACGTGGAAGATGAAAGCTATGGAACTTTTCAAGATATCTTCAGTGTTTATGAACTTCTTGTTACATAATATGTCATTATGGAACATTGATTTCCTTTCTCATTCGAATGGAATAATATCATCCGGGAATGTTAGCATAAACTATGTCATATTCTGGGGAGACTCATTCTCACCCCTGATTTTCTGTATCTTACCAATTCTTTTATTCATTGAGCTAGACAAAACAGGATATGAATACAAGTTGAGGGGCAGAATAATCAGCCATCTAATCTACATGTACGATCTGAAACTATATGACAAAGATGAACTCGAAGGTTAAAAACTTTGGTGACGACATAGGAATTAAATTTGACCTGAATAAGTGTGCTAAGGACACGTTCCAAAGAGGTAGGATGGTCAAAACCAACCCTATATAACGAGACATACAAACAGTAATAAAAGAATTAGAACAAGGAAATGTATACGAGTATTTAGACATTAATGAAAGTAATGGAATCCATTATGCTAGTAAGTCGTAACAGTTTCAATGTTGTTAACTTGAATGAAGATGAGATAAGAAAAATAGACATAAAAATAAGGAAAATACTAAGGTGTCACAGAATGCTCAACCCTGAAAGCTGCCATTGATCGTTTCTATTTGCCAGTTAACAGTGGTAGGAGAATGATGCGATTTGAACTGACTTAAAAAATCGCAACAGTATGATTACATCAGTACCTTGAAATCACTCAGGACTGTATGCTAAAACTAGTTAAGGAAAATGAAAACACAAAATGTTGCTCTCGATAATAAAAGAGAGTGAGGAGTTTGCAAGAGAACCAGATATAAACTTGAACAGTGGAGAGTAATTACAAAATATAGATGTGAAAAATATGAGGCAATACACTATGGAGCAGGACCAAAGCTTGTCTACTCGGAACCTTCAAGCGAACATCTCAAAAACCGGTGCCGACCAAAAATGCTGCTTCTGTGACCTCGAAAAAGAAACATTACACCACCTCGTGTCTGACAGCTCTGTTTTAACACCTACAAAATAAAAGTCTGGACATGATCTAAATTGGAGAGTATGTAACCATTGTGGAATGCCAACGGAGAATAATTGGTGTAAACGCCAACCAGACCCCACATAGTAGTCGAGGACTACCAGGAAATAACCTGTTGAGGGATATGAGTGTGCCTTCTGAGAGAAATATGACGGTAAAGGAACTCGTGAAACTAGGTAAGTACAAGGACCTTGAAATTGAGATACAGAAAATGTAGCACTTAGAAACACAAACTGTCCCCGTTATTGTCGGGGCCTTTGGGACAATCAAGAAAGGCACCAAAAAATATTTTGCCAAAATACCTCAGTGAAATCCAAAAGATAGTGTTTGCAGGCACTGCCCATTTACTGTGAGGAGCGTTATCATCTGCTGTAAACTAAGGAAAAACAAACAAACAAACGCTACACACACGCAAAATAAGACTGGGAAAAAATTGTTTATCATTTCAACCTTCTTTTCCCTCAAGTTGTTGGTAACGACTAGGCAATAGAATGGAAAGGACAGAGATCAAAGGAAAAGTATAAGAAAAGAAAGAAAGAAAGAAAGAAAGAAAGGAAGAAAGAAAGAAGAAGAAGAATAAAAAGAAGAACAAAAAGAAGAAGAAAAAGAAAAAGAAGAAGAAGAACAAAAAGAATAAGAACAAAAGAGAAGAAGAAGAAGAAGAAGAAAAAGAAGAAGAAGAAGAAGAAGAAGAAAAAGAAGAAAAAGAAAAAGAAGAAGAAGATGAAGATGAAGAAGAAGAAGAAGAAGAAGAAGAAGAAGAAGAAGAAGAAGAAGAAGAAGGAAAAACTAAGAATACGTCGAAGAAGAATCGAACTATAATAATACGCCATATGTATTTATCTATTTGTTATCCATCACGCTAAGAGGCGCAATCCATCTATATTATTATTTAGAACTACATGGAAGCATGGTTGATAAAGAATTTCATGTCCTGATGACTTAGTAAAAATGCTGAATTTAAAGAATGAAAAAATATAAGAGAATGATAACATAAAAAATCCGTTTGTGGTCAAGAGAACGCTACTCTCCAACCTCAATAAAATGCAAATCTCTATTATCCACATTTGTAAAATGCAATGTGTATAGAAGGTTATTTTCCAAGCTCACTGCTATGCAAATCTCTGTTATCCAAGTACATAAAATGCATTGTGTATAGAAGGCTATTCTCCAAACTCACCGTGATGCTAATTTCTATTATCCACGTATATAAAATGTAATGTGTGCCAATATATTTCATATATACTGCCATTTAAAATTTGAACGGATCACAGGCGAGGGCAACAGAATTAGTTGGCTTTCTTTGATTCGACCTTATTACTGGGTACGCTTGTATTTATGTCTCTGTCACGGCACCTCTGAAGTCTGACCAGATTATGAGATCGGTACCTGTGCAGTAGGGGCGACTTGACAATGTGGAAGAGGATTTAGGTGTAGTTTCCACAGAAAGACATTAACTAATACGAATAGCTAAAAGTGAAATTAACAGGGATTAACTCGAAAAATCCTTCAGCAAACCAAAGGTCATGTACAGCAGACATCTCGAAAACGGACACACGACAATCAAAATCGAAAACCTAAAGCTGGAAAAAGTAGACCACAACACCTACCTAGGACAACGAATCTCCATGAAATCTCAAAATAAGAAATAAGGCGAAGAATCACACTAGAATGGCACACTAAACCATGAAGAACAAGAAAATCCCATTAGTCCTAAAAAGAAGGATATACAACCGATGGATCCTCCTGATAGTAACCTATGAAGCCGAAACATGGAACCTAACTTGGAGACCTACCCTCAAACTGAGAACCCTGCAACTTGCACATGTAAGAGTCATGCTTAACGTCACATGGAGAGATCATAAGACAACACAATATAATAGGGGAAAAATCAGGTGTTCGAGTCAATATAGAATTCATTAGGAAATTCAAATGGTAATGGGCTGGTCATGTTGCAAGAATGGCACACAACTGTTGAACATAACAATTCACAACATAGATTCCCAGGGATCAAAAGCCAAGGCTGGCAGAATATAAGATGACAAGACGAACTAAACGCGTTCAGAATGTATTGGCTCTGCAACGCACACAATTTATGTTATGGCGAATCCTGGGGAAGGTCTCTGTTCAACGACGGACGATGATGATGATAAACTTGAAATGTCAATTGGAAACAAATATTCTTTAAATGTTACTAATGATTCATTAGTGAAACAAATGTTGCCAAACGCTGTCAAAAATTGTATATACAATGTTGCAGGTTTTGAACTGAGTCTTTTCTGCTTCTTATATTTTAACGAGTAACTCAGTCTGTTCTCGCTGACACTATGGAGAGTGTGTCATCACAGACGATTACCATCGACATGAGCTGAAAGTGCCAGACAGTATCGTATGGTTTGTCGTGGATATTTGGTATATATTTTTCTATTTTCATTGTTTATTCTTTGAACAAGCCGAGGCCCAACAAATGGCATTTTTTTCAATTGACTTAAATAACTTCATTACTGAAAATATTTTCTGTCTTTCTTTCTTCAAATTGATCGATATACATAAAATTGTCTCTTACTTGAGAAAAGTGAAATAAACAATTCTGATTAGAATATTCCGAACTTTTCCCGTTCAAATAATGCCAATTGGTTTCGATATGAGTTATCGACATTCAAAATAAACTTCTTGTTTATGTTGTTAACACAGCTTTTCGGTCGATCCATTCTACGACCCTCTTCGGGTATACAATTCGAATCTGATGGTGTAAAACGGATTCCTTTCTCTATTGCTTACAATGTCGGATTTAGTTTCTTTTTCTTTCATTTCCCTTTTGCACTTAAAAAAGCCATCTACGGTTTTTATTGAAAATAATACTCTTGGAATATTTCCATGTTGTAATATTTTACAAGTGTTCGAATCATTTAACTCAAAGGATGACTACTTGCTCTTCTCCCTCCTCCTGTTGTAACCACTACGGCTAATAAACACATTGTTGAACTTAGGGTTCTTCTTTCCAAGTTCTATCTCAAGGGGGCGAACGCTTTATCAGTTGTTTACTAACGGTACTGTCTTATGTAAAAAGACAGCCACTGGGAAGGGGCTGATCTAGATCTGAATAGACAGATGCAAAATAAAATAACACGATAGTGTAAGGTCGGATATGACGATCAAGGGAAAGTTTCATTTTTCCGAAAATATGCCTTTAAAAATTGAGGTGCGTCTTATATGACGGTATGTTACACAGGACAGTGTATCTTATATGAAAGTGCGTCTTATATGGCGGAATATACTGTAAGTAAGGCCTCTTGTGTTGGAGTAGGGATTAACCAGTCAATCTCGAAGACCATTACTTCTATAATGAGTTTCAGTTCTCACGGTTTGTCCGATTCATGGATTCGTATCGGACTAAACTGAATTTATGTTTTTGTATGGAAAGACTAAGGCTTGATTTGCGGGAAAACCCAATTGTTTTGGCGTGAAAAGTGGCAATTATTGTTGAACATGTGAGAATCCAAATCACAGTTAGTATTAATTGTATTATATATGGTGCCTCGCCCCAGAATAGTGGTTAACTAACTATTGTTGCTGATCATAAGTATACTAATAATTAGCTCATCAGAACCCACAAGATTGTAGCCTTGAACCAGACAAATCCAAGCTAAGTGAAATGAGCGATACAGTCTATTTATAGCAAATTTTCCTCTTTCATCAATCTCACAATATGTTGGAGGGATCCCTAAGGAAATTCAGCCCCCGGCCCAGGCCCCAAAATCTCCAGCTATACCACTGGCGACAAACTAAACATTCAATCGATATTCATAGTGGAATCTCAAATTATGATTTCGTAATTCATTATATTTTCCTCCTCCATTGATTGGGCGATGGGTCAATTTGAAATCACTCCTACCCCCGCCCAGGAACGCCACTGGCGACAGACTGTACATTTAATCGATATTGATAGTAGATTATAAAATTATGATTTCGTATTTCTGTACCTTTCCAAGGTTGGGATCAGAGTGTATCAGATCTCTAGAAACTAAAAGGTTTCCGAATTTCAGAAATCTGAAATATGGAAATCTAATTTTAATTATCTTCATTATCAGAGCGTTTCTCTAGCATGGTGATATATGAAAAGGATTATCGCTTACATACCTACAATTGTAATTGCTGCAGGGATTTAATTTTCAACTAATTAAAGTCGAAGAGGGATTATCTTACCAAAGATAATCCGATGTAACTCCGAGATTGAGACAGCAAAATCATTAAAGAAGAATTTAACTAGAAGTTTATTGTCACACACACACACACACACACACACACACACACACACACACACACATACACATATATATATTCTTCATGACGGATTGTGACAACAAGATGATTGATTTTTATGTTGATCAGAAAAGAAAGATAAAATGAAAGAGAGAGGTCTGATTAGTCACTCAATAGAAACTGTCACGTAACCAAAGTCGTTTGGCAGCATGCCGTGTTAAGGGTACTCAATTGAAAAACTGGACAAAAGACTGATCAATGCATAATTTATGAAAAAGTATGAACTAAATAACTAGGTGGATATAAAACATGGATCAATTTAGCATGAGCGTATATTGTAAATTGACCCCCACACGCACACCGAAAACCCATTTAAGTTGGGAATTTACGAAAAAACAAAACGGAACGTGTTTTACAGACATAATTAAGAGTTAATGATGGAATTTTCAGCCCTCTAGTACCATTAGCAAGGCTGTACATATAAAATAATGTGATCATCAGTCTTTTACCGTCTGTCGCTGGACATAGACCTTCCCCAGGATTCGCCAGACCTCTGTATCATGGGAGTCGCAGAACCAATACTTTCTGATTTTGTCTAGTTCATCACACCATCTTATCTCTCTCTCTCTCTAGATATATTTATATATATATATATATACAGAGAGAGAGAGAGAGAGAGAGAGAGAGAGAGAGAGAGAGAGAGAGAGAGAGAGAGAGAGAGAGAGAGAGAGAGAGAGAAACAGCCAGACTAACTTGGAAAAAAAAATACAAACAACTTATGTTGACATTTTTGGTTGACAGTTTCTGATACTGAAATTGATCACCATTTCATTATAGAACGATCATGAACTAAAAGACCCCTATTTTTTTTGTTATATGTATATTTTTCTTCTCGTGAACGTTGATCAACTGATCCATAGTGATTGTCTGTCATCGAAGTTTAGTAAAGAAACAGGGATGGCAATGAGAGGTGAAGTGGAGCTATGGCGTATACGTACTTCTTAATTTCCATTTTTGGGGGGGTTCAATGTCTACTAATGGGAACAATACCGTATACCTAGTTCCAAAGACCCAGCTTTACCGAATATCAAGTTCTCAAAACCATTTCGATCAATACACTGAAAAAAATCAGTTAAAGAGAGATCTTTTTAGATGTTTTCACTCACATCTCTATAAGACGATTTGTCGGTCTAAAGGTGATTGACCTCAAAAAACAATCATCTATTTTTTCAATCAATTCTTGTGAAAAATATAGAATTACTTCATCAGCATTCACAAGTATTGAATTATTGATCGAATATTTTTTTGATATAATTGATAGTTCCCTTATTGTGGACCTCCTTATCCACGGCTTCTCCTTTTGTGTTACATGGACACATCATTAAAATTCCGTTCATGGTTTTAAAAGCTGCAACCAAACTTAAGAGAAAGACAACAGTTGAAAGTGAAAACAACCCAAGAAATTTCACCGATTTCAGAAAAGAAGGACCACCAGTAAAAGCGTAGCTGAGTTGGGTTCAGATGCTGGGGGTTTGTTTGAACCCCTTCATCTAATGGAGGGGTACCCCAAAGCTTGATAAATAGAAGTTCACCAATTGTATTATCTGGCAAACCTCCCTGGGTCCCTAAATCTGCAACGCCGTTGATCACTAAACTAAACCGTGACTAAAAGATAACAATATATTATAATTAGGATTCTCACATGTTCAACCATAATTGCCACTTTGCACACCAAAACCACGGGTTTTCACACAAGTCCAGTCTTAGTCCTTCCATAAAAAACACACACACAAATTACGAAAATTGCTTCTATATTCAATTACTAAATCAGACATTTGATTTCCTTCATTTCCCCCGAAGGAACAACAAATAATACCCAAACCCGATGCCATAAGCTTCCTAAGGATTCAGACAATAATCCACTATTTTTCTTGTACAATAGAGTTAGGGGACAGATAATACTACGCAATTTTTCTTTTGCTTTTTTGTTCCTGGGTAATAAGTGTTATTTTCTGATTGATTTTGCAAAAAAGTATTGAAAGTTATTATCATTCCCCTCGAACTTTGCTTTTGCGACCAAGACAGTGATAATTTGAAATCTACTTATTTTCAATTGGACAATGGACGAATTTGTTCATTCTCAATCAAATAAAGTACAAAAACATCTACGTATGAATGTAACTATCCTGGTCAGAAAAATGAAGTTTGAAGGAAATCAAAAACTGTGTGGTCAACTTTATTTTCAAGTTTACATCCAAAATTGAGTTAACACACCTGAAAGTTAGGCCATATATGCTCTTTTTATGAATCAAATATTTCTTTAATCTTTAACATACATTTTATCAAAATATTGGTTAATTTATAAAAAATATTGCCTATTACATTCATAAGAAATAAAGTAAATAAAAATCTATATCATCTAAACGCAACCAGAACATTCAGATTTAGATTAAAAACATCTAAATTGGCAACCCTGAGAAAGGGACGTAACTCAGCAACATCTAAATTGGTAACACTGAGCAAGGGATCCAAAAAATATTTCCCTTATAAAAGTGGTCCTCAAGGTTCCTAAGTATCGAAACCACTGAGATGAGGGAATTTTAGGGTTCATGTGATTCGTGAACTAATTTGCACTAAATGAACCTTTGAGTAATCTGATTATCTGAACATTTCATGTATTAGACCAGGATATTGTCGACCTTGTTATTAGGAAAGAGTACTAGTTACAAAGTCGAAGATATCTTTTTTCCCACAGGGAAATCCATGATAGAAATTCGTTCTTTGCCATTTAGACTTTTGCTCAGCTTTCTAGGCACGAAGATATATCTAATAAACTGAAATCAATCGAAGCTTGCAATTGATAATCTTTAGTCGGAACAATTACAACTTTGGATGTAAAGAGTACTTTACAACATTACAGCAGAATTTTGATCAAAAGAATATTTTTGATGCGACTAAATAGCAGAGTGTTGGTGCACTTAAATAACGATTCTATTTTGAACCACATGAAGGCTTGGATCAGCCCCGTTGTATGGTGTCCAAATATCTCACTTATTTCATCCACACTAAGATCTCCTCTGCAATCACAGCAAAAGTGGAGAAAAAAAACAGCATTTGCAACGAAAGTAACAATAGAAAAAAAAAATCTAAGAATAGAATTTAAAGGAAAAAATCAAGAAAAATGTAAAATAAGTGGAAGATGACAATTAGGTACCAATGAATTACAACAAAAAAATAAACAAAAAAAAGAGTAACTGGTCTGGTGGTCACTCAATAGAAACCGTTACATGACCAACATATTTTGGCATCATGCCCTGTTGGCTGTGATCAATTAGAAAATCAGGAAAAAGGGACATCAAAAAATGAGTTACTTCTCTAACCCCCTTTTTTTGTTCAGTGATCACTAAAAAATCTGAATTGAGGAAAAGCCTGACATAAACTAACGGATCAATTTAACATGAACTTATGATGCAAATTGAATCCTCTATTCAGATATGGACTTTTATGATAAAAATTGTAACCATAACAAAAAGTAAAATGTTGAATTTTTCATCCATTTAGCTCCCATGGTGCTACCCATTCGCGTGATCCATATATTCTGAGCCAGTCACCCAGTGAAAAAAATGAAGAAACGCATGTTGACTATTTTTGTTGTTGGTTTCAAGTAATATTTTCGATAGATTTGCCTACTGTTCTTTTTTTAAAGAGTGCCCTAGCCATTTTTTAATCAACAATAGAGTCCAAAGGGCGAAGGGGTGGAGTGGGGTTGAGGTGCAATGAAATGCCGTTCGCTTCTATCAAACTGAAATGTTCACTTAATGAAGAAATATCAAAGGAAGACTTGAATTTGAGAGCAATTTGCAGGCCTCTAGTCAAATATCAAATAGGCAAGGCATATCACTGAAAACCTGGAGTTGATGATAAGGTAACGGAAAAAAGAGAGAGAAAAAGAAAAAACGGAAATTTGTGGGTGCGGCTATGGTGATGAAACTATTTGGAAGCGATATATAGTGACGGTGATGGATGTGAAGAGAAAATAATGGAATACGAGGAGAAGGGAAACAAAAACAGGAGGGGAAAATTACCGATTAGAAGGGGGTAAGGTGAAAGGCGAAATTGAGATATGACACAAAAAGTGAAAGAGGGGATAACGAAATGAGAGAAAATAGAAGAGAAAAAGAGAGTAGATTAAAAAGAATAATAGAGAACGAACAAATGAAACAAGGAAAAATATGAGAGGAAGAAAGGGAGAGAAGATAAACTGACCATAAAGAGAAAGAGAAAAGAAGATAGAAATAAAGAAAAAGAAGAAAGTTGAGAGAAAATGAAGTAGGACAGAAAGAAAGGAAGGAAACAAGAAAATAGGAAGAAAGAAGGGAGAGAAGATAGACGGATCAAAAAGATGAAAACATAACAAAGAAGGGAGGAAGAAAGAAAGAAAGAATGCAAGAAAGAAAGGACGAAAGAAAGAAAGGGAGGAAGCAAGATAAGAAAGAAAGAAAGAAAGCTTAAGTGGAATCAAAGAAAAACAATGGAAAAAGAGAGAAGTAATTTTGAAGATGAAAAGGGTGAATACTGCAGATAGGTACAACCAAATAGAGACATAAAATACAAGAAAAAATGAAGTTTTGGATAAATACAAAAAAAACTGTCAAGAAGAACCAATAAGATGAGCGATAGAAAGAAATGAACTTAATAAAAAGCCAAAAGAAGGAGAAATAAGAGACAAAAACAAAGAGAACGAGAGACACAGGAAGTAATAAGCAAAAACGGGTGTGAAATTCAGAACTAGAATAGACAAGGAGAGGAAAATGAAATAAATCGGAAACTGCTTTCACTTTCTCTTTCCTTCTCAGTCATTCTATCTCTCTTTCTCTCTCCCTCTCGTATCTATTTTACTTCTCTTTCCTTCCCTTCACTTCTTTCATTAAAATTTTCTTCTATTATGTTCATTCTCTTCCACAGAAAGTATGCATATACTCATGCTTTCGCTCATGCACAAACATATATATATATATATATATATATATATATATATATATATATATATATATATATATATATATATATATATATATATATGTATATATATGTATATATATGTGTGTGTGTGTGTGTGTGTTCGAGAAGAGATCGAATGAAGAAGATGAGAACAGTAAAAGGGAAAGAGATGAAGGAACGAATGCTATTTAGGACGAAGGAAGGGAGATAAAGAAAGAAGGAAAGAAAAGAAGGAAAGAAGGAAGGAAAGAAAGAATTGAAGAAAGAGAGGGAGAAGAAAAGAAAGAAAGAAAAAAAGAAAGAAAACATGATTGAAAGGAAAGTTTATTCAGAGAATAAAAGTGAGTGAAAGAAAAAGCAGTGAAGGTTATATAGGGGGCAGATGAACAGATAAGAAAGAAAGAAAGAAAGAAAGAAAGAAAGAAAGAAAGAAAGAAAGAAAGAAAGAAAGAAAGAAAGAAAAGAGAGATAAAAAAGATGAAGAAAGAAATTATAAGAAGGAAACGAAGAAAAAAGAAGGGTAACGGGAAGGGGGGTAAATAAAGAGTAAAGCCGCGTGTATGGCTTCTTAATCTGAATATTTTTCAATCGGCACTCTCATCATCTTGGCTGACATATCAAGAAAAGGAAGAATTTGGTAGCACCATCACTCGACTGTAGTTGGCAGGGTTGACGTTAAGCCCTAGTCCTTTCTCTCGTTGATATCCTTATCAAGCAAATACAGCCGGGTCAGCTGTTTTGTGGCCCACCAAGCCAATATCCTTCTAATGAAGACGTTCGTCGCACAGCCAATTTTCTGTTTTAACATCGGAAGATGTTAATAGGAGAGGCGCTATCTTGCAGTTCCACGGCAGCAGCGAACTGTGGCGGTGGCGTTGATGTGTGATGGTGAGGAGCTGGGTTCACTGGCAGCGAGCTTGTGGCGGGTAGGTCTGGGTTGGTGGTTGGACGGACGGGCGGACAGAGGATGGCAGAAGAAGGGACGACGGACTCACTGGTTTTAATCTTCACATCTCACTTTTTGTGCGTTCATTTGATAGCAGTGCATGTGGTGTACGTCCCTTTAAATGAAAAACTCGGAAGAGACGACAGACGTATACTTGCGTGTCCAACAAATACATACATTCCCTCATTTGCTCACGTACAGGAAATTACTAATACGCATGCACATACGCTGCCTACGAAGACAAACCAAAGAAAGAAAGAAAAAGGGGGGGAGGAGAAGGTGTTCAAGAAAGATAAGATGAAAAGAAAGAGAGTAAGAAAAAGGGAGAGGTTCACAACAAAGATTGAATGAAAAGGAGAGGGGATCAAACAGAGAGAGAGAGAGAGAGAGACAGACAGAGAGACAGAGAGAGAGAGAGAGAGAGAGAGACAGACAGACAGACAGACAGACAGAATTTCATCTTGAAAGGTCAGAGAATGAGCCACCCAAAATGTTGTGATAGTAAAAGAAAACAAATAATAAAAAATAAAACATTTGTATAAATATGAATGGAAGAGAGCTCAAAATACTTCAAAAAGTAAAAAAGAAATTTCAAGTAGTGAAAGCTTTAACACTTTTGTGGAGTATATGGAAGTTTTGAGAAAAATGTTTAAATAAAAATAAATCTAAAATGATGAAAACTCATTCTTCAAAGGATGCCAAATTATAAATATCCACAAAAAGGGAAAGAATCATTTCATTCTAAAAGTTTTTCAGACTGTTAGACTCATTCTTTATGACGGAAAGAAAAAGATAGAGAAGGAGACAATCTTATAACAAAATAACAAGATGGAGGTAAAGGAGGAAATTTCAAAATATTGTTTTCAAGGATCTGCGAAATAAAGGAGTCAGCAGAGCTGCAAAGTGACCGTCGACTTCCGTTTTGAGAAAATAATTATCACCCGGAGTGCCATATCACCAGGCACCTTCTTGTATCGTTTTTCATGATTTTACTTCTTTATTTCTTGGGTGGGGTCGATGGGCGTGTCCATTTCTTCGCAGTGATTTACTTCCTTTACCCTCAATAGATTTATTTATTCATCTAGTTTGGGCTAATTTCCTTTACGAAAATTTGAACTTCCATGTATTTCTTTCTTTTTCTCCTAGTTCTTTTTTTATCTAGTTGTTATCTTTCTCTCTTTTTATTCATTACTTCCCTCACTTCTCACCCCTCTCCCACGTTTTTTCTTAAGATATGTCTATTCTTTTCACTTCCTCACTTTTCTCAGCCTTCTATCTTTTTATCAACTTTTTGATATATTATTTCCTTCTTTTTCTTCCTCTCTTCCCGACTCCATCTTCTCCTCTTTTCTCTTTGCCCCTCAATTTTTTCCTTCTCATTTTATCATGAATTTTTCACGATTTCTTATCCTAAAAAAGTTACATCAGTTATTCTTTCTCTCCCTCCCTATTTTTTCTCTCCCTTATTCCCCTCCCTATTCTCTCTCTTTCCCTATTCTCTCTCTCCTTATTCTCTCTCCCACCTTATCCTCTCCCTGTCCCTATTCTCCCTCTCTCCCAAATCTCTCTCTCTCCCTATTCTTTCTCCCTATCTCTCTTTTTTTCTCAATTTAATTAACTTGAATAGTTGAGATATTGTTTATTTAATCAACCGGTGCATGCTCGAGACGTGAAACTGGTACTCTGCTTTTCACTGTATTGTGCCTACAGAAATACATTTTCTCAGTCGTAAAACTTGCAATATCCAAAATATATATCTCAATGTTAACATTTCCCACTTTTACATCCACGAATTCATTAATCTAATATTTATTGAATATCCATTAAATGCGTTTTTGCAAATTTGACAGATAATGTGCACAGGTCTTGTTAGTCACCGTATGGAAACCATCACGTGATCAAAGTCTCTTGGAAGAATGTTGTGTTTGGGATGATCAATGGAAAAATTAGGGAAAAAAATGAAAAATGAAGAACTTACTTCCCACATCTTTCGTTGGGCCTTGATCAGTAAAAGAAGTTCAATTTAAAAAGATCCAAAACAAGACTTAACGCAGTCAGGCACAAACTAAGGGATCAATTCAGCATTAACTTACATAGTAAATTGACCCTGTACCCCCAAAACAAACAAACAAACAAACAAACAAACAAACAAACAATTAAACAAACAAAAAAACATAACAAAAAACAAACAAAAAAAAACACCCATTGAGGGCAGGGGACTTGGAGAAAAACAACATCGACATTTGGACATAATGAGTAAATGTTTGATATTTCAGCTCTCTGGCTGTAGTCGCTAAACATACATATATAGCCAGGCAACTAAACCCACTTAAAAACTGAAGAAATCTTTAGTTGACGGTCTCTAATGCTCACAGTTACAGTTATTTATGAATAATTTCCTTTTCTTTAATATCGGTCTTCCATGGATTAATAATAAGCACAAAGCAAGAATTAAAGAGCATTTAAAATCAGTAGCCCATCTTCTAATTGACTTTCGCTTTCATTACTTTATATAGTAGTATGTGACTATTCAAAATTTTTCATATATGATCGAATATATGTATACAATACTCGTCATAAGTATTTGAGCGAATCGCTTATGATTGCTGAAAAGAGAAAAAATTTGCAAGAGCCACATTTTTTGTAATCAGCATAAAAAGACATGCATCTAATCATGTTTTATAGAATTTGAATACTAGATTTCTGGAAAATGTTTTTTATAATGAAATTCAATTGTTAAATGAAAAAAAATCAAGTTTTTTCTATCCTTCTAGAATCTTGTCTAGTACCGATTAAGTAGATTGAAAATGTGAACTCACAATGCTATTTGAAAGGGTTGCCATACTAATAATTCAATTTGGATCCTGTCTGCTCACTCCAACAATCTAAGGTAATGAAAACAGATTTTGTGCTTGTTCAAATACTTTTGAGCAGTACTTTTAATATAAACAAACCATCATCTATATCTAAAAAAAACACAAACCAATTGAAAAATACGACATGAAAATTCTGAAATATTGCAGGCAAATTAAACAGACAAGCCAAACCGAATCAATGAACGTAATTAATTACCTATACATATTTATAATATCCATGGGTCTTTTCAATAGATCCCACCAAGAACTAACGTTCTGAATTCCAAAATATCCCGTACCAATGCTGTCAAAAGGTTGAAATCAGAAAAATAGTAATATAGACCACAGCATTTGGTGTCTTTTTCATTTGTTCGAACCAGATCAAAACATTCATATCGTTAAGCATTAACTTGTTGAGTTTATTTTGTTACTCAAGCCGTCCACCCAAGTGGGGATAGGTGTAAGGTTTTCGAGCAGGATGCTAACGACAAGATACCACCATTTTGGGTCTATTTCAGTAAGAAAAAGAAAATACAAGTCGATCTGTTTTCAGGTTTCCGTACTACAAAATTATGGACGATAGCTTTCGGTTGGCTATAACGAAAAACCCATCAATTTTAGTAAAAGACAAGTTTCTACTAATTTCACTTGAGAAGTTAACATGTGCAGCATCTGTAGCAGTACCTCTTTTATGTTACAAGCAGGGATACCCGGCAAAAATGACAGGTTTAACTATGTATGGATCGGCACTAAAAAGACTATGGCTATTTTATTTGTTTTATTTTCATTCTAATTTTGAGTTTTTTTACTGTCTTGACTCATCTCAAGCTGGTTTAAAGGGTTACCAGATATAGAGTAATAACACGAAATGTCATATAAGACAAGTAATCTCTGATATCAGGCGGTATGACTGAAAAGTCACAGGAAGAAACTTATTTTGTTAAAGATATATAACTTATTTCATTACAAAATAAAGCTAAATATAATTTTATTAAAAAAAAGAAATTGGAAAAATGTGTGGTTAAATTTGGCAAACCTGGCCTTTTTGAAAAGTATTTGGCCATGAACGATTTTGTTTCGCTACATCTAAATGTTGAGCCATTTGACTTTGCTGCACTGTTACTCATATCATAAACCATGTTCGCTTGTTCTTCCAATTTACTTGGTGAATTTTTTAATTTGCTTGTTATATTTTTTGATTGTTTGTCGTATGTTTAATGTATGTTTGCCTTCCGAATTTCTGTGATGAAGACGTCGAGGAATATAATTCGTTCTACAAAACGTCTCGTTGAATGAAAAATTGTAAATGAATAATTAAACCTTTGAGATTTCAGTAATTCATTCCAAATGAAGATATTGGACACATAAAACCTTAATCATAACCTTGCAAATCATACATAATGTATTAATTACTTTCTTAATAATGTATAAATACAAATTGATTTGTAAATAATGAAATAAATGAATAGATAGACATTCTAATTCCCTTATGTCCGCCCGTCTATCTGAATCCCACCCCCACCTCAACACCAGGTATAAATCTAGATAATTATAATACACGATTATATACACGATTCTTGATAATTTTATGAAACATCGTTGTTATTTTGCTAAAAGATTTTTTCGCAATTTGAATCTTCTTTTGTTAAGTAGAATTTCGTTATAAGAATTCTTCACTATGTAAATGTTTTTAATCTGTGACTGTGGAGCTGTTGGTACATTTCTACACACAACAATGAAGTAGAGTGTCATGGGTTCAGTAATTGCCGTTACTCACATTTTCCCCGCTTCAAGCTAAATAATTGAACATGTGATATGGGGGCAGTCAGCCATTTTTAGAAACCACCTTTCAAAACTGTCAACATAGGTCAGTAGCCTCCAACCTTTTTCTTTACGATACAAACCCCAAATATCACTGAAAGACTTACAAAAGACCTTTCAGTAATGCTGAGCACTTTTATTTTCAGAGAGAGAGAGAAAGAGAGAGAGAAAGAGAGAGAGAGAGAGAGAGAGAGAGAGAGAGAGGGAGAGAGAGATGTACAGAGACATGATCATTGGGATATATGGACAGGAGGTGATATATCACTCCCCGTCAATATATGTATGAGAGAGAGAGAGAGAGAGAGAGAGAGAGAGAGAGAGAGAGAGAGAGAGAGGGGATCTGAGAAAAATTCAGTGAGGAGAAACCTCATCGATCTGTGGGTAATGAACGTGGAGCCAGTTAATTGGATTGTCATCTTTTCCCACCAGTCAGTAAAATTGATGTGGTTGATTGTATAAAGACGTAATAATTTGGAGGTGATTTCACACCATACGGAATGGAGCTTTATCAATTAAGTTGTTTAGCAGATCAAACAAAACTAAAATCTCAATATTACTAGTGTAGTAATAGCATAGAAAAGAAAGCACACATATATATTTAGGTGCATTTTCAAACATAATCTTTTCGTTTGACAAATCGCAGGTAAATGCCCTTACACTGGCCACGACAACAGCCTTCCTTGAATAGGTTTCACGAATCACATCTCTCCTTGGCTGTTCACTGAGGTTTTTACGACACGGCAAAATAGACTTAGAAGCGGGAAGAACCTGAAATGACGTAACAAAGACAAGTGATTGACATCAAATCGACAAAAATAAAGTTTTTATCTTCTATATTTCCAAGAGTGGACCTGGGGTTTTAAGCAGGGGGTTTTACGTAATCCGTCTAATTAGACAACGGAGACAATATACACTTTTATTTTCAAGATTATTTTATTCCGAGCAACAGCTAGGGTTTACGATCGACCTTGCAGCAACTGAGCTCGAAAAAAAAATGTCCTCCAGCTATGACGTCATATCTTCTATTGAAAACTATAGACTTTTTTTGCTTACGATCAACTGCTATCGTTCAGCTTCGTTCAGACCAGTAAGTTATAATGATTACATGGAATTATTTCTTCATTTATCTATAAAGTTTCCTAATCTAACTATTCAATAAAAAATATCTGCTTCACCCGAGCAATTAGGGACACTTTGGTGCCCCAGCTCTGGATACGCGTCAGTCATGAAAAAGAAACAATCGCTTACGTTTAGAAACAAAACATATTAGAGCCAGTAGAATGGATAGACAGTGCATTTTATTTCTTCTTTTCGTAGGGGAGAGAGCAAAATACATGAATGGGAACAAATACATCAAATGAGCGTTGAGAATCATCCAATACGCACACTTTTCGACAATTCCTTGGAATCAAAGATACTCCAATCGAAGAAAAACAAAGTTTAAAATAATGAAATACCTGAGAAATTAATTCGATTAGTTGAAAAAAGTGATTTAGATGAAAGTTACTTTTGACCAAAGTAAATTGGACAGAAGTGATTTTAAATCATAGTTATTTAGATTAAAATCATTTAGTCTAATGTGATTTGGACGAAAGTGATTTAGACTAAAGTGATTTTAAACCAAAATGATTTTGATTTGATCAAAGTGATTTTAGACAAATGTCATTTTAGACAGAAGTGATTTTAGACCAAAGGGATACTAACCAAAAGGATTTACACCAAAGCGATTTAGACTAAAGGGCCGTA
>OY735243.1:717084-737084 GCA_963457665.1 Thysanoteuthis rhombus | reverse complement strand
AGTAATAAAGGGAGGTGACGTTTGATCAACACTGCTCGGTGCCATGTTAATATAATTTTTATTTTTTATTTTTTTGAAATTCCGGAAACGGTTATGTGGTAAATAACTGATGATTCCAACAAGAGAAAATTTATACGTAGTACATGATAACAAAGTATAAGTGAAATAAGAATAGAAACGCTGAAGAAAATTATATAAATCACATCGATAGATATTGGATTGAAGTGATTGAAGTGACACAAACAAATTTTTGAAAAAGTTTTTTAGTGTTTAGTGTTCAAAGCTGTGAAGCGTTCTAGACTATATATATATATATATATATATATATATATATATCGCAGGTTATGTCAAAAACGCCACTTCAAGTACACTGCCGGAGAATAGCCTTTCAGGGCTGCTTTCATGTTGGCTGTGACTTTGCTGACCACTGCTTTGTCTTACCGGCAAATATTTCTATCTTATCTTCCCATTTTCTGTCTGGTCTTCTCCTACTGCGTTTTCTATCTTTTGTTTCATCTGCTATCCTTCCTTCTAGCCCCTTGTCCTGTCCACCTCCATTTTTGTTGGTAATTCACTTTTATGATATCTTTCATCCTTCGTCTGCTGTAGGATCCATGTTTTTTTCTGTGTATCTTTCAAAGTCGTTCTCAGGATTTCTCTTTCCATCGATCTTTGCGTGACTCAGTTGAACAACTGTAGCCATCAAAGATGGTGGAGGGTCTATCCATTTTCTTTTAATATGTGTATGTGTTTATGTGCTTGTTTATGCGTTTGCGTCCTCCAGCACCTCTGGTCATACAGACTTGAAAATGTGCATCAGTACCCCACTAGACTCTTTCTAAAAATACTTCTTTGATTTTTGGGAAAAATCAACTCTTTTGACATTTTATGGCATTATTTTGACGAGTTTATTAATAACAACACCTAGATTTTTCAGTGAAAACGCTAGTGATATCAAAAATAGAATTTATTCTGACCATATTTATTCTTTGATGGAATTTTTTTACATGACTTCAAATTTTGATGCTATGGTTGTTTAATAAATGACTGTGATGATGAGTTTGGTTTCAACTGATTTTGTTAGTTTTCATGATTCATAAACGTACGTCATTGCTGTATTATACACACATTGTACGCTTTATATTCTAGGTATATTAGCAAGGTGCGTTTGAATACGTCTCTATTTTGACCAAATGTTTTCCAATATTTTTGTCGTTTTCTTCTGCTTTCATGGTTTTCCTGAGTAAACTGTAGCTACCAACTCTCAGCCGAAGAAGAGTAAGAGAAGACATGATAAAAGTATATAAGATCACGAACGGAAAGTTTGACAAGAGGTTTGGTAGCTTCATCAAAAAGTGGGAAGACAATTCCATGAAATATCACTAAGCTAAGCTTGGTAAAGCTTTCTAATTTTATCATCTGTCGATGAAAATCTTGAAAAGGTTGAAAGTGTAGTTGCGTTGAACCTCTTACAGATCTTCATCCTCTATTCTTCTGGGCGTCACAGCTGAACATAACAATAGTCATATATCATCTTGGTAGACACCCTAAAGAGCTTGGGGACTTCAGTTGCTACAAAATAGGCGCTTAGTATGGAGGAAGCATTGTGCTCAATTTCCCTTTCAGCCTTCTCAATCATGCTGAAGGCTTTTACAGATAAGAAAGGCTCAATACGTTTTGAGGTCAGCATGGTTGCTGGCAGAGTTGCCAACTCAATAATATTTTCGCACTAGTTTGACGGTCAAAAAGAGCTAAAATGAAAAAACAAAAAATACAAACTAATGCAAATGGCCAATATGCACTGAAAATATGCTAGAAATGGTCAAAACACGCTAAAAATTGGTGAAATGTTTTAGCGCCTTTTTTCATTGCGAAAAACAAAAAAGCGCTGAATTCAACGAGAAAAACACTAAATTGGCTGCATTGACTGCAGGAGGTGCCTCATCAGCTGGTTACGGAACCTCGTATTCTTAGACGGTCGCCCATTTAGCTACTGACCAGGCTCAACGTTGCTCAACACCGATGATCGTACGAAAGTTGATGTATTCAACGCGATTTGGCCGATACATAATCTTTGAGAAGGAAACAAACATAAAGGTTTAAGAGGACATACCAACATAAGTATGATGAAGAAAGGGACACGCATCACACTCATAAACGAATGACTAGCAGGAAAGTAAATAAATGCATCTTAAAAAAAAACTTAGATAAGTAATGCGGTTAGGCCTGGGCAAATCTTTTATACTTCCACCGTCGTCGTCATTCTTTATGTCTAGAGTCGGGTTTCGGAAACCGATCTCGTTTCTTTTGATTTGTTCTGTGTATGTGTTTCTCCTCCTAATTCACCGTAACTAATACCTCAGCTTCAAAAACCATCTTGTACAACTTACCTTAGGTTGACCCCTACTTATATATTCCATATTCATCTCTTAATTCTCAATATTCTTCAATATTTTTTCAAAATATGCCCAATCCGAATACATTTTTTAAAAAATTGTGGTGTAGGAAAGGGAAAATGAAGAGGTGAGAGAGGTCGAATGGTGAGGTCGGGTGGGATGACAGATGAAGGATGGTGGTAGTAGCTTCTATGTTTGTTTTTAATCAGGCTCCTGTTCTCGAATACCAGGCCATTCAAAATATAATCCTCTCTGTTTCCCCTATTTTCCTTATTTTTCTGCATAATCACCCTAAAATATATATCTCTTTTTTATTGTCTCAAGGGATATATATATATATATATATATATATATATATATATATATATATATACTTTTTTTATTGTCTCGAGGGATTACTTTTTGTTCTTATCTATTGCCCTATATTCAGGGATATTCATTTTCCCATTTTCTCATTTTTTACGTGGAAATTCTTCTTCTTCTTCCGATGATTAATATTAGTAGTAGTACTAATATTACTATCATCATCATCATCATCATCATGCTCTTTGGTCCCTTTTGTGATTTTTTGTCTTTTTATTTTCTTTATTGAAGTTTTCTTTTTTTTTTTTGATCATTTGGCCCTTTTTGCTTTTCTCTCCTTCTCCTTCTTCTTGTTCATGTTCTTATTCTTTTTTTCTTCTACGACCCTCTCATTGTATCTCTTCGCAACTACTCTTCCGACATTCTATTATTATCTTTAACAAGAACAAGAATAAGAACAAGAACAAGAACAAGAACAACAACAACAATAATAATAATAATAATAATAATAATAATAATAATAATAATAATAATAATAATAATAATAATAATAACAATAATAATAATAATAATAATGAAAAAAAAATTTCATCATATTTTCTGAGAGTAATTTTTATTTTCTGATTTATCCTCTAGCCATCCCACCACGGTCAATGTTACCACTGTCCCTGCCACCAGCACAACCGTGATTATCATCATCATCAGTATCTTTCCCTTCCCTTATCAGCTGAATATGAAAGAAAGGAGAAAGAGCCGGAAGAAAAAGGATATTAACCGTCTCATCCAAACTTAGATATTCAATTATCTTATTTCTAAACTTAGAATTCAGCTGATATAGGTTTGGACTTTAGTAAATAACATTTTGCCTTGTATTCAACAGACAGCCATATCATATTGAATAAAGAAATGTAACCAATAGTCTGTTCTTATTTTTGGCATAAACTTTATTATTATTATAGTTGTTAATGGCAACAACAAGAACAATTATACTACTAGTAGTTGTGGTGGACGTAGACATATAATAATTGGCAATGTGCATATGTATTCTGTCCCGCTAAGTTAGGCGTCTGTCATAGTGAAATAGAATTTAATTTATGCCATTAATGTAGCAAAATAGAATGTCGTTCATATTCTAATGACGTAATAATTTTTTCCAGATTTAAAACTCAAGATAAGTCTTGAAAGTAGATCGTTTATTCTTCAAGCAACGTCCAATAGACGTATTAAACACTTGAAAATGAAAAACTCCGCTCCCAAGACACATTAGCAGAGTCTTTACAATTTAAAACACTTAATAACCACTTAATTTGATTATTCACTTAACCCACCTACAACCAGACATGGGCTATATATAAGAGACACTTTTTTGTATCTCCACTTTTGTTCTGAAGAAGCCTGGATTAAGTGGCAAAACATGAAAATGAATGAAGAAATACCATTTTTACTCGACAAGACCTTCTAAAAATAAGCATATTTGAATTAAACTGAAGCCAAACAAAATTTTTTGAAATTCTGAACTATTATTTGAGAAAAAAAAAACGGAAGTGAAAAGCAGTACAATTTAGCTTTTCAATTAGAGTAAAACCCTGCTATAACGAACCTCAATACAACAGATTTTTGCTTTAAGGAACTCGCGGATCCGTCTGAATTGACCCTGGATTCACCGAACAAAGTTCGATAAATACGGCAAAGACGTGGGCTGGAACGAAATTTCTCCTTATTTACTGACCGAAGTTCGGCGGCCACCTGGATTATAACGAACTTGGCATTATATCACTTTCGTGGCCAGCCTTTGCAGCCTTTAGATCAAGATCAAAGTGTAAAATCTGTTCTTCTCAAGTCAACGAAATACAGCATTAACTTCCCGTTTTCAATTTAAACGTTAGTATGGTTATATTTTCCTGGTGTAGTTTTTAGTTAGTCACTGCAACGCGCGCATGAATGAATCATGCTCAACCTCACAAGGAAGGAAACGGGAGTCTGAGACATCATAGAATCTATTAAAAAGCAAATGGCAATGGGCAGGCTATGTTGCAAGAATGGCAGACAACCGATGGACATCACGACTCACAAAATGGATTCTCAGAGACTGCATGCGAAACTGAGGCCAACAAAATACAAGATGGAGAGATGAACTAGACAAATTTAGAAAATACTGGCTCTGCAACGCCTATGATAGAGAAATATGGCGGATCCTGGGTAAGGTCCATGTTCAACGACAGACGTTAAAAGACTGATGATGACGATGGTTGTATTTTAATTGTTTTCTTCATGAATTTTATTTTGATTTGAATCTTTTTTTCCACCAACAAAAACAAAATCTTATTTATCATCGTTCTTGGAGACCATGACATAATATTCCAGTTTTAAATTTTCAAGTTTACTACAGTCGCATTTCAAACTATCAAGTAATTTGATTTCACTAAATCATTTCAACTTGAACACTTTCAAGAAAACAAATACAATCATGATGTAACTTCATCTTTTTTCGTCTATTGAAAAGAAAGTAAAATTGAATCCCATGAAGAAAACAATCAAAATACACATATTATGACATTTACTTCCTATTTTCAATTTTAAACGTTATGTTTCGTTGACTTGAGAAGAATAGACACTACACTTAGATCTGCAAAGAGATGGACTACGAAACTAGGAGTGTGCCATGAAGTTTCTTCCATTCTTATTATTAACCAAAAGGTGTAAGGTAAGGCCAAAAACAAAACGAAAGGTAACCGGAATGCCTTTGGATTTACCGAACAGTTTTCGTTAAATGCAGCGAAGAATCGAACTTATTAACCATCGAATATAATAAACTTTCGGTTTTAAAAGTAACCCCTATCTTCCCAATTAGTTCTTTATTGCGAGGGTTTACTGTGACTAAAAATCTTGTTGAGGGCAAAGTCTTTTTTTCTGAAAGGGGAAGGACAGTGGCAAATGGATAGTCAATAGTTTGGGAGGTTTCTCGGTTAAGAGTTTATTTATCAAAAGAGTACGTATTAAGCCAACTGGCGAAATCACGAAATTGAAAAGTTACATCTACAGCGAATGAAATTTACATAAGGTAAATAGTAAAAACGATGTGAATGTGACATGAATGCAGCGGTCTTGGTCATCATAAGCTAGCCTCATTCATTAGCCATACACTTGACAATTTAATTTCATGCTTGTCCGTTCACCTGTCAATTTTCGTGCTCCTTTCACTGTGGGGCGTAAGTGCTCCCCATTCGATCATTAAGGGTGGGAAATGCCTAGATGATCAACTAAGTACAATGATAATGATAAAGGCTTTAAATAACTTTTTTCCACCAAATAAAACAACCCTATTTCGAATACAAGTTTTGGTTTGTCTTCTGAAAATTGTCAAGAATAGATATCGAATTTCAATTTCACCACACCCTTTCAACTCGTTACGTGTTCAATCATTCTTGCATATACAGAAATACCTTCAATTCTGCGATTTCAATTGGTGCGTGTTTTAATGTTGTACGCTTAGGGTATCCCAGTACAAATTAATGTAACCAAGTATAAGCTGGAAACAAAAACACAGCGTGGTTTTGATTAGAGAGGGTTTTGATGTTGGGTTAAGGTATCGCTATACAAATGCATGTAACTAAAGATAAGCTGAAAAATCATAAGACCTGAAGTTTTGAACTGTACGGACATTCTTGGAACGGATCAATCGCACTATTCAAATTATGTCTGTGCCGTAGAAGCTATGAAGACTTAATTTTCCCGTTTAAAAATGACTGCTGCTCCAGCTGCAGGGTTTATGTATTTTCTAAGGATTTGTCTTTTCAAGTTAGAGCAAGTATTAAAAGGATCAGTATTTTTGAGGTTATTGTCGTCTGATTCTTCGATTTTAAATTCAGAATCAGCTCCTGTAACTCTGTAGCGGCGGCCATTCTGAAACGGAAAAGATCACAACTGCTGCAGCTTTGTCTTTATTGAGAGTAGACACCCATGTATATGGATTTCAAACGATTTTTAACGACACTTCAATCTTTTTTCCCAAATTTCTTTGTCCACTTTCTTTCGGCATGACCGATTTCTCGTCGACTTCGCTCTAACGTGTTTCTTTCTGGCGTAACTCGGCCACAAAAAGGTTTTTCTTTGCAGCTTAGAATAGAACAATCATGATCATGATCATCGTCATGATCATTTTAGCATCCATTGTGGGACATAGAACTTCCCCAGGATTAACCAGGTGTCGCAGAGCCAACATTTTCTGAACATGTTTAGTTCGTCATGCCATTGTTCGTGGGGTTCGTATTTTTTTTTTCGCAAAAAAATGTCGTCAGCAATTTAGAGGTTACTAAGGTATTCGCCATACATTCAGATTCCTTTATTTTCTCAGTCTTGGTTCCGAAAGATCATCTCGAGTCAGACTGAAGAGTTTGAGTGAGCTAGTGTCACCCTCTTCTTTGGGATGAAAGGTTCTTCATGTAGCCTGATAAATGAACTGCTATGTCGGTATATATGTTGCAAGACATAAACAGGGTCTTAACTTTTCCTGCATGATAGCATTAATGACCTTGGTGATTTCAACTGAGTTGAAGGTCTTTTCAAAGTTGATGAATGCTACAGCGAGTGGCATTTTGTATTCTGATGTTTTTTTTAAAAAAGTTGATTTATTGATTGAAGATAGTCACAAGTTGAGTAACTTTTTTTCTGAATCCAGCCTGTTCTCGTGATTGGTTTTCATCTAGCGTTTTAGTGATTTGGTTGGTGATAACTTTGGTGAAAAGTTTGTAGATGCAGTTGAGTAGGCTTATCACCAGTAAACTAGCATCCAATTCAACTTATGCCAGAAACAGAGTAGTCATAGAAGATTGGAACACTGCAATCATAATGCTATTACATAAGAAAGGGAACCCGAAAGACCTAAAAATATTATTAAGCACTCACTTCGGTTCCACTTTGTGGTGGTAGTATCGTGGCTCACATAATCAGTGAGTAAGTCCTCCAATAAAAATCAGGTTTTATCCACAACACAATTGATTAAATTAAACAAGAACTCAAAAACTAACAATTTCATTTATGTCAAAGAAACAGAGAAAGAAATATATGAACTGAGATAGATAGGTAGATAGATAGACAGGTAGATAGATAGATAGATAGATAGATAGATGGATAGATAGATAGATATGGACAGATAAAGATAGATAGATAGATAGATATGGACAGAAATAGATATGGACAGACTGATAGATATATATGAACAGATATGAAATGATAGATAGATAGATAGATATGAACATAGATATAGATAGAAAGATATGATCTAACTGAGATAAAGATGAACAGAGATAGATATATAGATACGAACTGAGAGATATGAGCAGGCTTGAACAGATAGATAGATAGATATCCTATGATCCCATTTTTGATATGAGTATGAAAAAGATAGTGTTTTGAAATATTTTTTTTATCATCATTAATGATGTAAGAACTAATTCAAGTTATTTCTTATGGTTTGTTCAATAGAACAGATATACGTTGAGTAATTGAACGAATGGAGACAACAAAAACGGTAAATTAGTTTGTTCTTTTTATTTATTTTCTTTATAAATGTGCCTGTGTTTGTAGGTTCGTTTATTTATGTGTGTGTTCCAGTGCTCTTGGTCAAACTGTTTTGCTCTGCAGACTTGGAAATTGTCATCGGTATGTATCCCAATAGACCTCTTTTTTTTTTCTTTTTTTGAATTTGCAGAAAAAATTTTTTATAGTTTTTTCTTACCTTTTGTGGCCTCATCCTGATGGATTCACTAAATCTTTTTTCAAATTTTAGTTCATTTAATCTTTACTCGACTTTAGATGTTTTCTAGTGGAAAGCCCCAGTGATGTCATATATAGAATTTACTCTGACCATATTTATTCTTCGATAGGACTTTTTTACAAGACAAACGCCACGGTTGTTAAATTATTGACTTACTTGGATTATTGACTGGCAAGCTTTTTTTTCAAGTACTTGGGCCGACCCAAACCTTTATTGGGCCCTTAGTAGAATTTGATTTGGGGCCTGTATCATCCGTTGGAGCCTCTGCTGCCTGGTGGCCACGGGACCCTAAGCAATCGCTCGTACCTGAAGATTCCTGCACCTCCATTCTAACTAAAACTGAATTGACTTCCCAGTTGTTTACAGAAGAAAACAAGTTAACCTGCTCCGGGGTCAAACTCCACTCTGACTGAAGATGTTTACATGCAACTTATGTTTCTTAGATTTAATAAATACTTTTGCAGATATGTGAGACTTGTCAGTTTGTCCCTGTTATTGAGAAACCTGTCTACCGGACACTTGGTTTGTGATTTCAAATCACTGAACTCAAATGTTGATTTTATATATCAGTTTGGTTTAAACCTGCCATGAGAGACAACCAGTGAAGAGTTTACACCCCTAAATTAGATGAGGATTCTTCATCCTGTTACGATAGAAAAAATTCAACTCTAGTCGACGACTTCGAATGTTGTTCGACAATATTCAGGTTCTACAGAATAGAATGAACAATTGAAGATAATGGGGCCGCTACAAGAATCAAACCTTAGGCCTTTGCATTACTGGCAGCTGCTCAGCTCAATTGTGAGAGCATTGCAACTTTGAAGCAGCTACCCTATCGGTTGTAGGTTCAATTCCAATAGCAGCCCCATTTAAATGTTTATTCTATTCACGTTGCCTAAATTGAGTGATGTATTAAACGTGTAACGACAGGAGATCATTTCAAATAAGTTTCTGTACAATATAACGCAATTCGCAATTCATTCGGTCGGACCAAATATGTCTATTTCTTAATATGACTCAGACGATTGCACCAATGGCATAAAACTCAAAGTCACTGCGAAGAACTGATTTTTCAGCGTACATTTATTTGATATGCTCTATTCCTCGATATCGGGCTTTTCATTTATAGGTAACCCAACCTCAACACACACACACATATATATATATATATATATATATTTATATATATATGTGTGTGTGTGTGTGTGTATTAGCTTGCCGATAGATATGAATCATCATTGAAAATTGAAATTAAAACTCCTTTGTTGTATTGTTTTATAGTTGTAACGTTAATCCTTGGTACAGCTGCCACTATTGCTACTACCACGATCACCACTGCTCTTAATCCAAGGATTAAAGACAATGATCTTCTATTGTTGGATTCTGAATATTATAATAGCCTACTCTATTTTTGTCAACCTCCAATCCAAGTCGGAAGCTGTAGTTGACTTTGTTCTTTCACCGTAACAACAATAGCAACACCAACACTCCTCACCTAATTCAGGGTAATAAACTCTTCACTGTTTATCTCTCGAAGAAAATTGATACTTCCCTATCGTGATTTCAAATCACGACCAAGTGATTGGTAATGGGCTCTTTTACTGACTGAGCCAAACTGATAATTTTCACATATCTACAGATAATACGTTGAAAAATGAATAAGTAAATACATTCAGTGATACATTTATATTTAAAAATTTTTTACATGTGACTTGAAATCAAGGCCAAGTGATTGTTACTCGGTACTCTACCCGACTGAGCTAAACGGACGAGTCATGTATCAATGAAAGATTATGGTACTAATACGTCTATTTCTTGATATGACTCTGACGATTGCATCAATGACATACAACTCAAATACATATATATACATATACATATATATACACATATTTATTCATATATATATTTCATTTCAATAAATATATACGTTGATACTTAAAAAAATACTTCATATCTTTTATTTATTATATACATAATATAAAAGTTGCAATAATCATCTCCAGTCAGAATTAGTGTAGATTTGACCATGCATAATTCAGAATAGATTGCTTTTGATTATTCACGGCATGATGGCCGTTTTCACTTGAACATGTTAACAGCCACATGCTTTAATTGCAATACATTTCTGCACCCCTTTGTGCTTTTGAAAAAGCATGCTGCCCAGGTAAAATGCATCAATCCAGCCCTCGTGATATTGATAATTCTTTGGAGATGGAATACTCGTTAATCTCAACTTTTTCCATTTTTGAGAAACGACGAATTCATAATATATATATGTATTAAACAAACGGACATACAACCAAACAAAACAATTATATAAGATAGAAATGACGCATATATATATATATATATATATATATATATATATATATATATATATATATATATATATATATATATATACATACATTGTAATGAAACGGACATACAGCCCAACAATTTATACATTTATATATCCATAAAATTCTCACCCCGTTTATTCACGGTCTATTCGCCTTTATTCAACACAACATATGTATGAAAAAGTGGATATATATAATCCAACGGGATGATAATAAATTCCCTGCAGCAGACTGATTTTCTCTAATTATTTGTTCTATTTATGCTGTTTAAATTGAGTGATATACTAAGTGTGTCACGACGGGAGATCATTTCAAATAAGTTTCTATATAATATAACGCAATTTATAATTTATTCTAGAAAGACCTTATATGTTCATTTCTTAAATACATATTGTCGCGTTGAAAGAGACGAAAAAACAAAACAAGATGAACGAGATGAAAATTTGGGTTGAAAGCAGTTATTTTGCCTTTGCTTTACTGGCGGACTGTTCAGTACAATGGTAAGAGCATGACTACGTTGAAGCAGCAGGTTCGATTCCTGCAGAGGTTTTGATTGTTTATTTACGTTGTCTAAAATGAATGATATACTGACCATGTAACGAAAGGAGATCATTTCACACACACAATATGTATGTGTGTGTGTTTGTATATGTGTGTGTATGCACGTGAATGTATTTATGTGTATATATGTGTGTATATATATCCGTGTAAGTATATAAATGCATGTACACACGCATATATATATATATATATATATATATATATGCACATGCACAAGTAACTGTTCTTATACCAAATTCTCATCTCATGCAAAAACAGCTATTTGGGCCTCTGCATCACAACGGCTGTGTAATGTTGGCTACCTTATCCGTCGCAGGTTCGATCCTTGCAGCAGTCTCATTTTCTTTAATTATTAATTTTCATTTATGTTGTTTAGGGCATTAACCGTGTATCGACGGGAGATCATTTCAAATGAGTTTCTACATAATATAACTGAATTCATAAATCTGTCGAACCAAATATGTCCATTTCTTATTCTGTCGCGTTGAAAGAGACTAAATCGACCGAGAATAGACAGGATGCAAATTTGTGCTGGAAGCAGTTATTTGGCCTTTGCATTACCGGCAGCTGTTGGGCTCAGTGGTAAGAGCATTGCTTCATAAAGCAGCTACACAAGCACATATATACATATGCACATATACACACACACAAATATATATGTATATATATTTACATACATATATACATATACACATATTTATACGTATATATATATATGCACATCTATACATATATATACATATTTATTCATGTATATATATACGTACACATAATCAAACACAAACATATATTTACGTATATATACATATTTATATACACACTTATATGCATATATGTATGCACATATATATACACATATATGCATGCACATATTCACATATGCATATGTACACATATATATATATACACCCACACATATGTAAACACACACACACACACACACACACACATATATATATATATATATATATATATATATATATATATGTATATTTATACACACACGCACACATACATTATATATAAAAGGAGACAATAGAAAAGTTAGAAGGAAGAAGGACTCACTCAATAAATGAATCTTTCTTTAACACATTAATTTCCTCAATGATTCCCTTCATCACCGTTTCAGTGACGCTTTCCGTTGTTATGCAGACAGACAATCGCATTTCGTAACACTTTTGGAGCTATGTTAATCATGTATATCATTAGGAAATGGCTATATAATCCGACAGAATATGTTGCATTCATAAATATTCTGTCCGGTTATAAATCCATTTCTAAATGATATAATTGTTCGCATTGAAAAACAACAGTGCAGAGAAAGACAGTTTATGACATGATATGTAAGTTGATATAAAGCGGTTTTGGGGGACTTCGCATTTCCGGGCCGTTAAGCTCAATGGGAAGGGTGATGCAACGTTTGAGCGGCTACATTATCGGTAGCAGGTTCGAATCCTGCTTTAGCCCCCTTTTCTTCAATTGTTTATGCAATTTACGCTGTCTAGGCCAAGTGACTCATTCTCTGTGTTATAACGGGAAGTCATTTCAAATAGAGTTTCCAACAATCTCTTGCATTCATAAACGTTCTGGCAGATTATATACACCAGACTCTAGTGAAGGTAAGTAACATCTGAGGCTGGAAAAATTGGGGTTAGTATTTTCAAAAAAGTATGCATGCAGCAATTCAAACGGAGATCTGCTGGGGTGTTCAGCGTGAGGGGGTTATACCAGACATCTCGTTTCATCGAGAGAACACTACGGATGAGCAAAAACTTTCCAGCCCAAATGGAACATTTTCGCTTGGTCACCAAAGGTACACGTAGTCTAATTAGGGGCATTTATTGTTCAAATCAATCGTTTGCTTCTCTGAAAGGGTCTTTTAATAGAGGATTCCTTTCTCATCCCTCCACATACACAGCGGCACCTTCTTCGGTCTTTGATATGGTTCGTGATTGTTCATTCTGCTTGTTCCTAGGTCTCTTATGTTCCATGTTTTTTTGCTAAGCTATTTTCATAATCAGCATGTATTTGTTTCAAATGACGCACACAGTGTAGCAGCAAATTTTCCCTCAACTCGTGGAAGCCACACATCAAAATGACTAACATAATCAAGCTATTATTTTCAGCGATTGATTTTAATATCAACATATTAGATTTTGAATTGTTTTTTCTCTTAATAAAGGAAAAGCATAACATGCCTTTTTTCTTCACTTCTATGTTAGAATCGAGAATAATTCGCCAATTTTTACAATTTCTTTTAAAAAAATGCATGCTTGTATGACTGGTATCTCCATAAGCATACTCATACCTCACATAAATGGATGACCGCAGCTGGTGTGTGTACCTGGACTAATCATTTAAGAATTAGCAAAAATTATCTGAAAAATACCAGCACAAGATTCGAGCAACATTGGTCCCAAAATAACTGACAATCACACAAAAGAGACCGTGGACAATTCTTTACAGTTATGTATTATGTTTGTAAAAATATGTATGAATATAATATGCTTGAATTTCGTACATATACAAACACATCTATATGTTTATGTATGTACCAGTTTACCTTGATTAGTGTGGTTATTTCGTTCCAAAATGTTCCATACGGTCACAAACCACACCACTGTAAGTATCATAATTGAATGTGTTTTTGCTTTCAGTTTATACTTTGTTTCATTAATTTGTACATCAGTATCCTAACTGTACTACATTTAAACATGCACTTTTCAAAGTATTCGTCAGTACACATTCCCATTTGAACGTGATAAACATATGTAATTTATGATAAAAATATTCCAAACATGTAGTCTTATCAATTTTTTTCCTGCAATCAAAAATGAATATTAAGCCTTACTAATCTGACGTACGGATTTTTTTACCTTGCATGATGCAACAATGACTTCATCCTGTTGACTAACTTTCCATATGTCCAGTCAGAGTAAGATCCGTGCTGAACGTACAGTTTTATCTCATAAGTAAATTCGTCAATACTATCTGTATGTTATATCCAACTGTAATGTGTGCATTGCGATTACTCGACAAATGACCATGGTACAAAGTCGCGATTCGCCAAATACATCTATAAATCAGCACGTCATCAAAAGTATGCAATGTCAAGTTTGATGTTTGGATCAGCGCTTCTCAAGAAATCTATGCATCGTGATTACTCATGAATTGCCCAGTGTATGAAGTTGACATTCGCCAGATATATAAGTCAGCACACAAGGCAGCGCAGTGTTGACTTATAAGTTGGTCAGATTCATGAGAAATCTAATAAGAATAGATGAAAATTGATAGATTACGGATGTTCTCTCATTAACCGTCAAAAAGTGACTTTATATCACAATTATTGCAGGCTGCACCACAAACAATTCGCTGACTCTTTCCAAACATGCTCTTTTGGAACAGGAACTGCTCTAGTGTATTATAGGAATAGTACCTGAAGAAGCCCAAACAGGGCAGAAACATAAACAAGTCCATTATTTCATCATATTCAAAGCTTTACTTTGACTTAATATTCAATGAATCGAGCACTCTATGGAATAAACCCATCACACATGGGATATTGAATCATGATTTGTACTTCGGTGCACACACACACACACACACACACACACACACACACACACACACATATATATATATATATAAATAGAATTGTACTGTAGTCTGATACCTAGAAAATTACAGAAGAATTAATTCTTTTTCAATATAACATCAAGGGAGGCCACTTTTGCTTAATTGTTAGGTAATACATTAATTTTAATTTTCAAAATTAGCATAGAATGCCTGATAAGATACATTAAAATGTCTTAAACTCATTCCCCAAAAGCACATCCCCCCCACATATATATATATATATATATATATATATATATATATATATATATATATATATGTATGTATGTATGTCGGATCATATACCTATTAATGAGACAATTGTCCGCGTTGAAATATATAGACCTTGGATAAACAAGGTGAGAATTTGTAGTTGAGCCAGGAGTGAGGGAATCGTCCCTGCTAGTCAGCCCACTGATGAAATAAGAGATACCTACTGAGGAGGGATCGACTGTGCCCTATCGAGAACAGCAATGATATGAATAGGATTTACCACAGCTCATCCTATTATTTTTCTTCTGATAATGACCAAAATGGTCAAAACTTGTAAGGATATATAAAAATGAAATGAAATAATTTTTATTCCCACTCCTGTCTGCGAAACATGAACCAATTTATACTGATATTTCATCTATCTGTTTATTCGTGTCTCTCCTCCACTAAAACTACGTGGCCTAGCAACATAATATTCTGTAAGTAGACGGGAAAGTGTTTACTTTACCACATAAACTTAGTGAGGTTCATCTCAAAGGTCATTCAAGGTCACCAGAGGTCATTTCTTGCCAATTTTTAGAGTTGGGGGCATTATTTTAGCATGTGCATATATCTTCTCACAGCAAAAATCACAATCTATGTGTTGTTGACTTCCGATGTCTTTCATGGTCACCAAAGGTCAGTTATGGCCATTTTAAAAGTAATTTTCCAAATTTTTGGCCACAATTTAGCACTCATGAAACTAGAATTGGGCATAGAGGTACATCTTTCCATCGCAAAGGTCATACGCAATGCAGACTTAACGTATGACGATATCAAATATCATTTCTAGCGAATGTTATGTGTTGTATCCCCCAGTTTTACATCGATTCTCACATAGAAAGTAACAGCTATATTACCTTGGAGGTAATTCAAACCCATCAGATATCATATCACATCATTTCTATTCAATTTCCAAGGTTTCTGGCCATAGGTTCGAACCTATGTAACTGATATTTGGCAAAAAGGTAGATCTTTTCAAGTTGAAAATCATCAGCGATGTAATATTGACCACAGAAGTTATTTGAGGTCATCTGGAGCCATTTTTAGTCATTTCTAGCCTATTCTACAAATTGTTGGCTAGAATTGTGCACTTGAAACTGAAATTTGACGTGAGGTAAATTCATTGACGGCTAAAGTATTGAGAAATGTGATTTTGACACCGAGGAGCATTCAATGTCATCGTATGTCATTTCAAATGACTTGTCCCACCTGTCAGCAACAATATTGCACCTAAGATGCAGATATTTCGCATGAGGGTACATCTTTACACGCCGGAAGTTACACGCAATATGAAATTAAAGGAAGAAGTCGCTAGAGGTCAATTCTGAAAACTGTAACAGAGCACAAAGAAAACCTCTCAAGATTGCTGGCTTTTGCTCGACTTATTCATGCTTCCCCCCCATGGACAGCTCTACATTGGTTGTTCTCTGCTTGGATACTGGCACCCAATGAACACTTACATATACCATAATTATGTATAAATGCATATATATACATATATCATATGTATATACATTACATATATTCGTATATATATATATATATATATATAAAATATATATATATATGATATATACATGATATGTATGATATATATGATAGATATCATATGCACATATCATATATGAATATATATCGTAAAAAATAAAAATAAATATATATATATATATATATATATATATAAATACAAACTATATATATATATATATATATGTATATATATGATGTATGATAAGATATGTGTACGTATATAATATGTAATAAATGTA
Source organism: Thysanoteuthis rhombus (assembly GCA_963457665.1). Taxonomy (NCBI): domain Eukaryota; kingdom Metazoa; phylum Mollusca; class Cephalopoda; order Oegopsida; family Thysanoteuthidae; genus Thysanoteuthis; species Thysanoteuthis major. Next base: position 720,064 of record OY735243.1, on the reverse strand, counting down.
TATACACATATATATATGATATGTATGATATATACATATATGTATAATATATACACATAGATACATCTATGATATATGTATATATAAATAAACATAATACATATATAATATGTATATATGATATATACTTATATAATATATATTTCATATATACTATATATGCATAATATACATATATGTACATGATATATATACATAATATATATATGATATATAACATATAATATATATAATACATCACATACAATGTCATACATATCATATATATCATATTCATCATATATGATATATATATATATATTATGTATATCATATATGCTTATATCATATATATGTATATCATATATATGTTTTATACATATTTCATTTGTACATGTTATATATATGTTACATATACATATATTATATGTATGGTATATATAAATACACACACTAACTCTAAAGGCAGTAATGTTAGATTGATACAATTTATTTCGACTTCTCAATATCCACATAACATGACGATAGAACATTTTAATACGATTAGAAAAGATCGAGAGAAAACTTGATGCTGTATTTTGCGAGAGACGTTCATCAGAATATGTATATACTAAACTTGGCTACAATACTGAGAGTTTATATATATATATATATATATATATATATATATATATATATATATATATATATATATATATATATATATATATATATTTTATTGTGTCATCCACAGACATCTGTTTCGTTGTATTACAACTTTTCAGAGTGACTATAGACAATCCATTATTCCATTCCGTACCACGAGGTAGGATTGGAACCTTCGCTTTAGACCTGGAGGCCGGTATCCTACTGCTGAGCCACGGAAGTGGACGGTCAGTAAGGCTGAATTCAAGCGATATATTTATTTAGCTTAAATTCCTATTCACCAGAGTGCACAATTCCTATGGAAGAGCATTGCATAAGCTCACAATGAACGAGTTACCTCACTTAAAGAATGCTCATCTTTGGATAGAGGAGTGTTAGTCATTGTGTCATATATATATATATATATATATATATATATATATATATATATATATATATATATATATACATGTATGTTAGTGTGAATATCTTCACTCAGGTTTGTGAGCAAGTTCGTACAAAATTGCCGAACTGAAAAACCATTATTAACAAAAAGTTCTGCAACCAAAATTTTCAAGGCTGTTTATGGCAACAATGTCATTGCTATTCCCAAACCATCATTACGATTTGTAGATTCTATGTTGTACATCAAGATTTTATTGCGTCCAAATAAAGATACCAGTCTTATTAGAAGCAGTAAGGTAAAATTGTCAGCATAAGTCTTCAGTTTTTTAATGAACTGGCTAGTTATGTATATGTCACGCATACAGGCCACCCAAATGGAGCTTAACATACACTCGTTATTATTTCTATTAAAAACAGTTTTTTGTTCTTTGAAAATTCTAACCCCACTCGGTTTTTAGTGGGGGATCAATTTGTAGTTAGGATTCATGCTAAGATGGTCTCTCAGTTCATGCCTAGCAGTAATTTTTTGAAAATCGCCCCCACCAAATAAGTTTAAGAGTAGTTCAATTGACAATTTGAGGTCATGTTAAATTGGTCTCTTCGTTTGCGTCTGGCAGCGTCGACAGTTTTTTTTTTGTTTTTTCAAATCGAACTTTCTAATGATCTAACAAGAGGCGAGTGGAGTAACTTATTTATAAATCAACCCTTTTCCCAATTTTTACGATTAATCATCCCCAACACAGCATACTGTCAAAAGACGTTGGTTGTGAGGCAGTTTCTACTCAGTGACCAGACTCGCAAATCTTTTTGTTCAAGGGAATTTGAACAGTCATAAGGTTTGTAAGCAGCTTTTTAGCGTTCGTTGTTGGACATAGACTCCTAGAATCTACCAGACCTCTAAATCATGGGTGTCGTGGAGCCAATACTTTCTGAGCTTGAGCTCCAGATTGTCTCACAATCTAATCTTTTGCCGGCCACAACTTCGCATATGATCTCTGGGGATCCACGTCGTGAGTTGTGATGTTCATCGGTTGTCTGCCATTTGTGTTTTCTGATGGATTCTGTGATACCCCTGACTTTCGTTTTTTCCTTAATATACTGCGCTGTCTTGTGATCTCTTCATGTGAGGTTGAGTATGATTCTCTCATGCGCACGTTGCAAGGTTCTAAGAACTTATAGAATTCTATAAACATTTTTCGGTTGACCTTAAGAGAATGTCATTGCATTTCTGATTACTTACTACCGTGTTTGTTTTTACCCATCTGCGTATTTACGAAAATTAATCTGACTGTAAGGCCTCGGTCATCACCAATGAGCAGATTAAACCGGGGATTAAATGCGTTGATCCCCGTGCTATGCTGTTGTCTTAGGATAATCCGCTAATTAACAATGGCTGCAGGGGTGATGCGTCGGTTGCCGGCATTACCCGTTCATTTCGTGTTCGTTAACACTGCGCCGAATACGAACACGCCCACCGGCCTTTCTTTTTTTTTTTTCTTTTTTCGTTGACTTCTTTCGAACACACACACACACACACACACACACACACACACACACACACACACACACACACACACACACACACAGAGTCACCCAGGTATCTATTTATATAAGTATATAATAAAAGATATGTATGTGGGTGCGCTCACACATGCGTGCACGCGTCAAACACACATAAAGTTCCATATAGATACATACATACACTGAATCACACACAGAGTCCCCAATGTATCTATCTATATAAGTATATAATAAAAATCGTGTATGTGAACACACACACACACTAAACGCAAATAGAATACGATATAGGTATGGAAACATATATATATGTGTCCATGTATAGTGTGCATGATTTATGAATGTATCACTTCTCGTATGTTGTGTACGTACTATCTGTTCATTCTTATACCTTACATATATATGTATGCAAGTGTTCGCGCGTATATAGATATGTATATATAGTTTTTGTCCC
>OY735243.1:697084-709584 GCA_963457665.1 Thysanoteuthis rhombus | reverse complement strand
ATACGTGCATGATATGGCTGCTATATCTTCCTTGGTGGTGGGATTGCAAGTGGGTGAGACAGTATTGGGTAAAGAGATGCCGTGGACTGTGAGATGGGATTATCTGGATTAAGTTTATATTAAGGTCATTGACACAGATGCCGGGTAATGATAGATATGCATCCCAAACCTCTCCAGGGTATCTCCATTGATCCGTTTATCGTGAACTCTCGTTCATAGCAGCAAGGGATATTCAATAAATAGTGCATCAGTCCGAAACTGCGTCAGACAGCCTTTGATCAAGGGGAAAGCTAATGTTACCAAGCATCCAGGCTTTGAAAATAATTTTAATTAACACATCATGAACATTCATCGACCGATCCAGTTTACCTCTGACAGTCCATTTCTCCTGGATCAGAGACATGCACTAATGTCCTTATGTAGCTTATTTTGCTTTCAATGATCACTCTTGTTGCATGCTATGTCTGATTCTATTTTCTCATTACTATCTTTAAACAGTAAGAAAATTCAAGCCATGTTAGAAACCGTCGCCTAGATTGTCACCAAAACTGTCAACATTGGTTTCTTCAGTTTTTTTAAAGTTGGCTTGGTTGGATGACTACCTGACGATACATGAAGCAAGCGGAATATTTTGAACACTCATTCTTTATTATATCAAGAATAAGGGTGTTTAATTTGCAATGTAAGTTTATGTTAAATCGGTCCCTAGTTTATGTCCGGCTGTATTCACGCTTGCTAATTGAAAATTTACCCTTTTCTTAGAGTTCACTGTCCAACAAAAATTAAGAGAGAAGTAACTTATTCATTGATCAACCCTTTTCCTAATTATTTAATGATCACCTCAACACAGCATGCTGCCAAAAGGCGTTGGTCACGTGGCCAACCAAACCTTTTCTGTATATTTGTTGTACAATAATGAGTAAATGTTTATATTTTCAACCTACTAGCTCCATTGCTGCGGCCTGTACGCGAAATACATACATAAACATCCGGACCAACTTGAAAACTTGAGAAACCTATGTTGACAGTTTTGGTTTACGGTCTCCAATTTTGATCTCTAGGTAAATCCAAGCCAGAAGTTGCTGTTTTTTTTTTTTTGCAACAAAAGTGGGGGTTGCATTATATTCAAAGCCATATTGTACTCGAGTAAATACAGTAATGAATATCAAATCAATAAAACTAAATATTAAATCAATTAAATTAGATATCAAATTAATGAATAATCTATAATTGTACCCCATTGTTTGCTTTGTAATTTACTTGTCAAGGTGATCAACGATTTCCGGTGAAGCTTTCGATTTTTAAAAATTAGTCCGTCTGTCTAGAGACTCCCGCTTTGTTATGCGCCCCTCAATCAAAATGGCTGACTAACAATATTTCAGGCTTGAGATCCTAATTCATGTACTTTTTGCAGCGGTGGCTCGAGTCGGTCATCAGTCTACGATAGTCTGCGTCAGGTGATCGAGTCGGGGTAGTGTTTGTATATCGGTTTGGAATAACGTGATAGGCATCTGCATTAAACAGTGACGGATAGAAATGCATTAAAATCATTCAGAACCTCTTTGTGTGACCTGCGTTATAATGGGTTGTCAAAAATTTAATTCACTCAAATGGTTACAGTGTGTTTTTGCAAATTCTGGTGGTGGAGACAAATGAAACAATAACGACTTTTCTAAAAACGTGTTTCTGTCCTTGGATATAAGCGTTATTTTCTGATTGATTATGCGTACAAAGTATAGAAAATATCAATTATTCCCTCCAAACTTTGGGACCAGGACTGAAATAAACAGATATCTAATTAGTTTCAATTGGACAACGGTCAGACTTACACATTTTTAATCACGTAAAGTAAGAAAAACAATTACAACTGAATATTACTGTTCTGGTCTCAAAAGCAAAGTGTGAAGAGATAAATAGCCATTTTCTATATTTTTACACAAAAGCAATCAGAAAATAACACTCACTAACTTGAAACAAAAATCATGGTGTACAGGATAATGACAGCTATATTTTAGCATCAACTGCAGAGTTTTGTGGTTTGTTATCACTAACCACTGACTTCATTTCAAAGGCCAGGTTTCGAATATCTCTTTTTGCAGAAGACGCTTTATCGTCTCTTATTACAGTGAGATCATCTTTTTTTAATGTTGAACATCTACTGCAGTTTAAACTTTTACCTACCCGTCTAAAACATAGTTTTAAAAAGAGAAGAGAAATCGTGCTTTCCATACCCACTAAGCAGTCTTCATGATTAGTATCAATTCTCATATTTCGTCTATATTTTCACGATATTTTTCTTCTGGTGAACATCAAACTAAAGTTAATCTTGTGACTTATTTGAAAGTAAAGCTCGGAGCATGATTTCCATAACTAAATTATTGAAGTAGAATCGAACAAAAGAAACAAATCCCCGAAAGACTTATCGATATAACACGTTAAATCCTGCTCAAAGTATGGATACAGAATACTTGAAGAAAGAAATCTTTTTCTTGAATAATTTGTAGCTTACTAAGCCAACAAAATACGTAGTAAATAAGATCGGAATTCTAATGATGTGTCAATGTACCAGTGAAAGGGAAAGTGCAGATGGGGGTGACCACTGAAAGGGAAACCACAAATAATTGGGGGACCCCTGAAAAGTAAACTGGAAAGGGGGACCAATATGAGGGAAATATAGAAAAAAAATTTTAATCTATAATCTTATGCTTGTGAACACCGATGACGTAATTATATATATATATATATATATATATATATATATATATATATATATATATATATATATATATGTATATATATATATATATATATGTATATATATATATATGTGTGTATATATATATATACATATATATGTATATATATATATGTGTATATATATATATGTATATATAAGTATATATATATATGTGTATATATATATATATAAATATATATATGTGTGTGTATATATATATGTATATATATGTGTATATATATATATATGTATATATATATATATATGTATATATATATGTATATATATATATGTGTATATATATATATAAATAAATATATATATATGTGTGTATATATATATATATATATATATATATATATATATATATATATATATATATATATATATATATATATATATATATATATATATCGAGAATTGATTAAAAAAACGAGAAAGGGAAACTGGATATTTCTTCTTTTACGGGAATTGACTGAAAAAAGATCGAATGACGCCAGTTGAGAGTGGACAGACAAAGTGAGATATAGAGACGGAAGATATTCTTCTGATGCTTACTAGCCACTTTTTGTGAAGGGTGTACACTTAGTACGGTCCTTCTCTCTCTCTCTCTCTCCCCTCCCCCCTCTCTCTCTCTTAGCAGTTTTTTGTATATGGCTCACGTCAAGATAACATAAGTCATTCTCAAACCTTATTTTGTTTGTCTGGAAAATTAACAACTTGAAACACAAAAGTCTTCATCATCATCATCATCATCAGTATCCTTTTAGCACCAGTCGTTGGACATGGGCCTTTCAAGATTCGGCAGATCTCTCTATCCTGGGCCCTGGGTAGCCAATACTTTCTGAACTTGTTTAGTTCATCACACCATCTTATTTTCGGTCAGTCACAGTTTCACATATGATCTGTGGAGATCCACGTTTTGAGTCATGATGTTCTGCAGTTGTCTGACATTCTTGGTGCGTGATCAACCCATAGCCTTTTTTTTTTGTTCTTGTGGATTCTAATACTCCTTTTTTCCTCTTATATACTGTGATGTTGTTGAGACATAAGTGATAAAAAATAATGCTGAAAATAAGACAAGATTGAGAATTTTGATGTTTTATTGTCCATTAGAAACTATCAATCAGAACTGTCACCAGAACGCCCAACATGATTTTCCATTTTTTATCTTGGTTTGGTTGGCTATGTATCGCGATGATAGGGCTAGAGGGTGGAACATTCGAATATTTACTCTAATGAGTGGGGAAAACGTTATTTGTATTTTTGAAAATTACGCAAATAAATGTGTGTATGTGTGTGTGTGTGTGTCTGTGTGTGTGAGTAATTTACAACTTTAACGTACATTCTAAGTTGATCCTAAATTGATCAATTAGTTCGTGTCCACCTGCTTTTTTTTGAAAATTCAGACTTTTTTAATGATCATTGCCCAACAAAAGATAAGAGTAATGTCTTATTCATTGATCACCCTTTTCTGAATCTTTAATTAAAAACTCCCAAAACAACATACTGCCAAAAGATGTTGGGTTACAGAACGGTTTGTGTTGGGAGACAAACCAAATCTGTTTACTTTAGTCTCAAAACATTATGATTGAAGTAATTTTCCATATCTATCATAGGAGAACATCCGGAGATGCTGCTGTATAAACTATGGTGTAACTTGAGGTTTAGTCCAATATTCACCAGACAAGTTGACTCTCCAACATTGCATTTTATCCATAAGAGTGTCAAGCTCATGGGTTCTAATTAGAATATGATCCATTAAGGAAAATACTTGATGCTCATACGTCGGTATATGAAAAAATAAGAATTAAATTCATAAAATGAAATATATAGTGGATTTATTAATAAGATCAACAAGGACAGAATTCTAACAATGTGTTCGCTTACAACTGAGAGGGAAACTGTGGGTAGAGAGGGATCACTGAAAGGGAAACTGTGGGTAAAGAGGATCACTGGAATGGGAACCGCGGATAAAAGAGGATCACTGTAAGTTAAACTGTGGAAAAGGAAAATCATAGAAAGGTAAACTGTGGGCGGGGGCTGGTGCCAGAAGATAGACAATAGATTATACTTAATTGTTTTAATGGAATCTTCAGTAACGTGGGAATAAACACTATATATTCGTTTCTCTTTACAGCGAACGTAATTGATAAAGTTAAATTATATTATACTAAAAAGCAATTTTAATCAATAATCCCATCCTTGTAAACGTCGATTACGTAATTTCATGTTACAAGAATTGATTAAAAAGGAATAAATAATTGTTCTTTGATGGCGTCAGTTAACTGAGGATCCAAAAACCTTATAGAGATGTGTGTGAACACATCTAAAAAAGCACAGATAACGCCAAGTATTCATTACCTAACACATCTACTTACTAGAATTAATTATCTCACACACTTGAACTTTTAGGCCTGATTAAATGTAGGATTTAAATTTGTGAAAATTACAGATTAGATCTCTCTTTGTATTAAAGTAACTAGCTTTTAGTTGTGTAGTTAGCTATAAAATATAATTACTTCATACAGGGAAGTCACATTACAATGCAGGAATCCGCCCGTATAATTGGCATGTATAGTATTTTCTTCTCTGTTTGCACATTGATATCATCAGTTTATTTACTTTTTGACATAACGATGAAGATTACGCCGTAGAAACTCTTGAGAATTTATGTCTGAGCATCTCACATTGGAACAGCTTGAGTTGAGTTGAGACTTGTAAGAAAACAACTTAAAATTAAGATACTTGTATTATTAAAAATACATTACCAAATAAAATAGTTTTAGGCTCCTTAGTGCCGATGTATGCATCAATAACCCTGCCATTTTGAAGGGTATGCGCAGATATTAATACTACAATATTAACTTCTTAGTTTTTGTAGATATTAGCTGTCTGTTACGTGATAAGCGTGTAAGCGTCTCTCAAGTTAAGGAGACGCGAAAAATTTATAAGGTTTATCATAATTCATTATAGAGTCTCTTTGGATTTTACTTTTAGGGTTAAATACTTGCACTACGAACACTTTGTTTTCTGTTGGAACTTGTTCCACGTTGATTAAAGAGTTAGTATTTTGGAGACCTTTGTTCTTACTTTGTTTGTAGTTTTACATTTTACATAAAGATAAGTCCTCTGAAAATTTGGTTAGCCTTTTCTGATTAATTAGGATCACTTAGGGAATCACTCTTTTAGATAAACAACTTCCGGGGCGGGGGGGGCAGTTTTTTCAGTTTACTATTCCTCTTGGCGGTGCGTGCAAGTCAAAATATAATGAATGATCGAAAAAAAGTTCATAGATGAAATGGTAGGAGCACCACATGCCAATTGCACTGGATTATTGCGAGCTTCTAATCAATTTTTGTTTTATTTCCGTTTTCATTACCCAACTACCACCCCCCTTGGGGCATATATTCCCCCCCCCCAAAGACGGTCTAAAAATGTACTTGTAAAATAAAATTTGTATTATCAGCCCCTTGCTCCCTCACCGCCTCTTTTCGAATGCCTTCTTACAACCACCTTGCTTCCCTGCACTTCGTAACGCCACCTTGATATCTAGTTCCATACTGTCCCCTTCACATCCAGAACCCTTTACCACACCTTAGACTTCCACCACTCCCTAGCCTTCCTGTACTCCCTGAGTCTTCAAGTATACTCCTTGGAGCTGTTGCACTCCCTTCGGAAATCGCTGATTTTGGTACATTGATTAGTTTAGTTCGGATGTTCAGGCAATGAACCTTTGATTTTGTAACAGTTTCATTTTAGTGTCGAATATCCTTCTGTCTGATCGGATTATTCATATACTGTCATTTATATTTCTGAGATACAGCGATTTTTTGTGTTACTTGCATATGGATATGTCCACCAGCCGAGGAATAAGTTGTACAATCCCAAATCTGATAGAAATCAAGATGCAAATTATTGTAGATAATGAGCCGAATTTCTAAGCCTGAAAAAATCTTTCGATTACGGCGAGTGTAATATATATGTATGTATGATATATATATATATATATATATATATATATATATATATATATATATATGTGTGTGTGTATATATATATATATACACACACACACACACACACACACATATATATATATATATATATATATATATATATATATATATATATATATATATATATATATATATATATATATACTTCAAGGATAGGCTTGAACAAAAAAATTGAGGTCGACTCATACACCACAATTCGCGGTATATTGAGAAAAAAAAACCAAAATGAAAAATAAATTGGCAGCCCTTCGACCCACCTTGAAAAGTGATTACCACGCATACTATTGTTTATTACTTATAGAGATTATTTCCTTATCCAGGAGAATATATAAGAATTATAATTTCAGTTAAAAATACAATGGATGCACCATATGGAAAAAAAATGACACTTTCTAACTCATTAAGATATACGCACTTATGCTGTTTCGACTTGAAATAAATATATATCCTCATAATCAATTTTCGTAAAGTTCAGTTTTCGAAGTTACCATAAATTGCAGAAATTAGCCGAATTTCTAAGCCTAAAAGAATTTTCCGAAAAAGGATCGACTTATGGTGAGTAAGATATATATATATATTAAAAAGGGTAAAGTACTGAACGCGAATTTTGAACAAAAAAATGTTGTGGTCGAATTGTACGATGCAATTTAAGGTAAATACATGATCATAACGTGAACCACAAAGAGACAAATTTAATTAATTACTCATGTGCATGTATACGATTATGGAACACGAGATAATTTGGTGATTTAAAACATTTTGATAATGTTCCCTCGATGTAACGACTTGAAATCATAAACTAGCGTAGAGAAGAACTAGTATCTCAAAACAGAAGAGAGATCTTCAATCCATCTTGGGGGCAACATAGTTAGACAGGTCCTGACCTGGAACCCACAGGGAAAGAGGAACATGAACAGATCAAGAAACACATGGCACAGAGACATAAAGAAAAGGTTACTAATAGAAGGATGTGGAGTGTCGAATGCGTAGGCGGTGCGTTGTCGATGGTCCATGTCTCTCATGGGGCAAAGGGCTTAAGTAAAGTAAGTAATCCGTCTTAAGGACACTTGTCAAACTCATCGCATACAAGTAGCAAATATTTGACTGTACAAATGTTTGAATGAAATATTTTGCGATTGAAAATCTCCAGCGCCACACTCTAAATTGATCAATTTTCAGAGTTCTCAATTTCAAAGACCAATTCCATAATCTTCACAGTCTTTGAATCCACAGAATCATTTTTATGCGTTAATACACAAATAAAAACAAATATTTTGACAGCACAGCCCCACAAGGAGTTCATTCATTAATTACATCAAAATTTAATTAAATAAAAAAAGTCAATATTGTTTGTCTTCTAATTTAATTGAACGAAGAAATTAATTGGGTTGTTTATAATTACGTTTTAATGATTTACTTCTTTTCTTTCTTTTCTCCCTTCCTTCTTTCATTATTCTTATTTCTTTCTTTCACCCCTCCCTTCTTTCTATATTTTCCTTTCTGTCTTTCTTTCTTTCCATCTTTTTACTTCTTTTTGTCTTTCAGTCTTTCTTCTTGTTGTCTTTCATACGTTCTTTCCTTCCTTCTCTCTTTCTTTCTGCAGTTCTCTTTTATTCTGTCTCTTTATTTTTCAATGCACTTGAACTCATCCGTGTGTACAAGTGTGTAACAAAGCATTTACAATGTTTACAAAAGCTCATGAAAGTGTGTACATATTAGCGTACATATGTAGGTCAACCTGGATCGTGCGCGTGTATGTGTGTGTGTGTGTGTGTGTGTGTATGTGATTATTTCAATCTGTTAACACATCCAGATCTGGGCTTCTTTAGGCATTACAAAGCAAGGGTGGCTACCGGTGAAATGGCTGGGTAGCTTGGGAAGGCAGTCAGTCTAGGAGAAGGACAACTGATTCCGGTCCAGGGAGCGGAGCACTTTTAAGGTGGTTTGGGACACACAACTGGACACCATTCTGACAGCTCCTGCAGCCCAACTGATGCCAGACGTATCATTCTCGCTAGATAACCAGCCCATCGCCATTTGAGTTTCCTAATAGATTTTATGATATCTTTGACTCCTTTTTTTCCTCTAATATGCCATGATGTCTTGTGACCCCTCCATGCGATGTTGAGCATGATTACCTCTCGTGCACGTTGTTCTCAATTTGGTTTTCAGTTCTCAGTTCTCATGGTTCTCAGTTTGTGGGTCAATCTTTTGGTAAGTTTGCAAACCTCTCTTTTTAGGACGAATGGGATTTTTATTGTCTTTGAAGGTCGAGCTTGCTCTACCGTAACTCTATCAACCTAGTGTGATTCTGCGCTTGATTTCTTCTTCTTTTGAGGATATGTACATTCGTTGTCTTTGGTAGATGTAGTGGTCTACTTACTTTAGTTCCACATTTACAATTCTCATTGTTATATCTATGTCCTCAATGTTTGTTTTACAAGAAATTTGTTTTATTGAAGTTCATGAGGTGACCAACTTTTTTGCTTTCTTCAATCGGTTTGTCTCGCATTATTTGGTGATCATGAAGGTTTTCAACAAAAAAGAACGATGTCGTGAGCAAATCTGAAGTTATTTAGGCTGTGGTCATCTATTCTGGTCCCTTTATTTTCCCAGTTCAGGTTTCTCGAGATCATCTCGAGTCAAGCTTGGGTGAGCTGATATCTTCGTGTCTTACCCGCTTTTCGAGCTGAAAAGGCTCAGTCTTCATGTAGTATGACGAAGGAACTATTATGTCGGTAGATATGTTGCAATACTCTGACATAAACAGGGTCCATGCCCTGTATGATTACATCAATGACCTTGGGAATTTCCACTCAGTCGAAGGCCTTCTTGAAGGCAACAAACACAGCAGCATTTGGCATTTTATATTCTGCTGCTTTCTCTTTTAGCTGATTTTTGAATGCAGATTGTTGAATTGCTTCGCCTGGGGTCAGCTTGTTCCTTTATCTTATCTTTCGGTGATCCGGCTGGTGATCACTTTAGTAAAAGTTTGTAGCTGCAGTTGAGAAGGCCTATTGGTCTGCGGTTGTTCGTATTTTACATATATATATATATATATATATATATATATATATATATATATATATATATATATATATATATATATATATATATATATATAACAGCATTATGGTTGCAGTACTCCAGTGGAATTGCTAGTTTTCTAGGGATGACACTAGCAGCTTGAGTTGATCGATGATGTTGTCTGATCCTGAGGGGCTTCCTTTATTTGTGTGATGGCATGCTTTACCTCTCATGGAGTAACTTCTGGGAAATCTTTGAAGTGGTTACTCATGACTTGTATATCTTGATTATTGATCTGTATTGCTTATTTGGAAGGAGGAATAGAGTTTTTTATTGCACGTTTCGCAATTTGGTCCCTATCTGTCGTATCCATTTTCTTCGATCATGTTAGTTTTCAACATTTTTTATGCACAGAGAGTCATTTGAATAGTTTTGAAGCCCTTGCCTTTTCCGAGAATACGTTCGATGTCAGCTTCCGTGCATCTTTTTTAAAATCTCCACCTTGTCTCTTTTGGATTTTTTTTATTTAGCCCGGTTCCTTCAATCTTTTCTCTTGTCGGTGGCTTGGGATTTTTACATTTTCCAATGAGATTCTTGGTTTCATCCGAGAGTTTACAAATGGTGTTTTTTTCTTTGTTCTTTTGCTTGAACATATAAGAATTTTGATTAGGAAGATTATTATTTTGTTATTGAGCTTGTTAATGTTTCGTTCTTGTTGTTCAAAGTCAAGCTATTTGTGTTCTATTTGCTTGTTAACTAATTGCAGTTTAGTGCAGAACATTTTCTTGCATTCTCTCTTGGTGTTAATCTACATTTTGCATCTATCCTTCTGTGGTCACTTCCTACATTGACTTGATTTAGGACGGGAATATCTTTGACGATGTCGCTCTTGTCTCCCATGATGTATTCGAATTCAGTCTTGGTTTCAACACTAAGGCTTCCATTTTTTGTTGGGTTTCTTTTTGAAGGTGTTCATGATTTAGAACCCATTCACTGCTGCAAAATTAACAAAATGTTCTCTTCTTTCGTTCTGTATTTTAAATTCAAACTTACCAACACAACTTTCATCGCATTGTCCCTCCAAAGCGTTGAAGTCTCCCATAACGATGTTGAAATATGCACGCCAATCCTATTTAAAACTTATGTTGACAGTCGATTTCTTGGAAATAAAAGGAGAAAAGGAATACTCAATTATAAGATATTCAAACGGATTATCAATTATCGTAGTTTCTTACTGCAACGTAAGTCGTCAGTTATATGAATGGCAAAAATATCTTCTCCAAGATCAAATTCAAATCGGTTAACAGCGTTTGTGAGGAAGTTAGTAACCTGAAGAGAGGTTAAAGAAAGCTGTTATAAATAATGAAAGAGAGAGAAAGAAAAGGAAATTAATTACGCGAGAAAGTGAGAGAGAAATGAAGAAAGAAAGGATGAAAGGAAGAGAAGGGAAAAAAAACATTGTTCGGGCCACCTAATTCTTTAAAACGCTATTAAAAAGAGGAAGAAAGAAATGATTTCGAGCAGATGTAAGTTTTTTCTTTCAGCCGCGACATCAAAATGTTGAAAAAAATTATGTATACTATTCAAAATATTCAGTATTTTGTATTCATTTATTTCCCTCTTTGTACAGCTTTTTTTTCATTTTGAAATTAAAAGTCTGATCGTTGACTGACCATTATATTTTCAATTTTTTGCCTAATATAGGGAAGGTCGCCCGATTATAAAGTTCGACACACTCGTTAACTCGATGTTGAAATTGGTGCACAAATAACAACAATCTAATAATTAAATTCGTGTACGTACCCCTGTTATCGTTTCGTTAATTTTCATATTCATTTTTAATTTTCAAATCAATTCTCAAAACGAAAAAAAAAAAAAATTGAAAGTGCAGTAAAGAAAAAGAGGCTATATGATGTTTACAACTAATATACTTCGTACATGTATTTATATCTTCTTCGATCGCCAATGAGCTATTTTGCATTTTGGACAATATCTTTTCGTTTTACTTTAGATGAAATGATTATTCATTTTTGTTTTTGACATTTTTACTGGATTAACAAGAAAAATCAGTCAGAAAAAAATAGACATAAACAAATGTTGACAAATGTTACCGAACGCTGTAAAAATATTGTATAAAGAACGACGAAGGTTTTGAAGACTGTTCTTTTTCTTGTTTTTTTATCATAAAGAAGAGCTTATTTATCTATGATTATAACTGTTATTTCATAGCTCTGGAATTGAAAATAGGTTATCGTTCGGCTGTTGATAGATACAGCTTGAAATCCTTGGCACCGGTTGATTCCTTTTTTAATCACCGCTACCCTCAACAGAAAGATTTAATCACTGTTGCTTGATTTAGGCAATTCAGGTGTTCTCATTATCTATCCGGGCTTCGCACAGCCCAAAACGTTCATAGTAGAAACTTGAAATTATCTATCTATCTATCTATCTATCTATCTATCTATCTATCTATCTATCTATCTATATATATATCTATATATATATATATATATATATATATATATATATATATATATATATATATATATATATATATACACTACCCTAAATGAGTAGGAGAAATTTTTTTTTTCAATTGAAGCTCATGACCAATAGGTGCTTTGGGTTGTATCCATGTTTTTTAAATCATAAATTTATAATTCAAATCATGTAGGTAGTATTTTCATGAAGGTAACTTTATTTTACCACCACCATTG
>OY735243.1:662084-692084 GCA_963457665.1 Thysanoteuthis rhombus | reverse complement strand
TTGTTTTGGCAACAGACTTTGCTTCTACATTACCCATCCTATTTGACTTATTAAACACTAGAAATCCTGTATTCCAGGTATATGCCGGCCAAATCGCGTCGGATATACCGGTTCTCGTACGATCATCAAAATTAGGCAACGTTGAGCTCGGTCAGCTCGTAGATGAGTGTCTGTCTAGAAATACCAGATGCCAAAGCCAGCTGGCTAATCATCGTCTGCGTGTATGCCGGTCACCAAAAGTTTTGAACACTTCTTTCTTCTGGAGGCTTGCAGAATGGTCGGAAGAGTGGACGTGGAACTTGGGTACAGTACTTCCTCCATACTAAGCGCACTGGCATAGCATCTTAAGGTCCTGCAGCGGCAAAAACCGTCTATCAAGACAAAAAGAGCCATATATACATGCGGCTAAAATATGTGTGTCGACCATTAGCTCTGCTACAAACAACATACACTTATAAGATTTATATCATAATGGAATAATCCGACAGAATAATTCTAAATACTTAATTTTTATTACGAACTCTATTTGAAACGAGAGTCGTTTTTATATGGTGAGATGTCGAATAGCCTGGACAGCATGAATGAACAAATTAAAGAAATGGGCCCCCAGTCCTTAGAGTTCCTTGGAAAAATAAAGTATTCAATATGAAATATAGGCTTAACCTGTGGAGCCGAGCCATCTAACCATATATTCTATCTTTATTGTTTATCTATTTGTTTGTTTGCACCCAAATGGGACGATCTCATTGGTTGATTTACCCTCCTATTATGACATAACAATAGAAATTACGTCATAAACTCTTAAGACTTAAGATTTCATGTCTGATCATCACACATTAAACTGCTTGTGATGAATTGAGACTTTAAGAAAAGCTAAAGATTAAGATACTTGAATTATTCGAAAACATTACGAAATAAAATAGCTTTAGGCTCCTTGGTGCCGATCCGTACATAAATAACCGTCAATTTCACGGTTATATTCTAAATATATAATCTTCATGGGCCGTGATAAGTCCACTGTTAGTAAAAGGCCTTTCCTACATCCTTATACATAAATAAGACCTTTTCATTGTTTTAATTGTTTATACTGAACGAATGTATATAGCCGCTAAAAGAACACCGTGTAACTATGCGTAACTGAGAAAATCGTGTACATATACAAAACTGCTTTAATAACGCTAAAGCACGCGAAAGATTAATACAAATAATTTTATAGAATTATTAAAAATACTATTTTCAAGTCGCCAGATTTTTGGTTATCGTAGACTTTTACCGGCTAATTTGAAAAAATAGAAAAGTGAGTGAGGCACTCAAGATACAACTTGCAAAATTCCCCGTCTATGCTGGAAGCTTCCAGAGGAAAGGAGTGTTCAATGTTTGTGGTGACTGGCATACGTGTAGGGGATGATACGCCAGCTGGCTACGGCACCTGGTATTTCTACACAGACATCCATCTAGGTGCTGACTGGGCTCAACGTTGCTTAACTTCGATAGTTCGAGAATTGGTATTGCGATGATGAAAAATTTGTAATAGCACAAATGTGAAAAAGATGACCAAATCACGATGATGACGATGAAGAAGACAACCTCGAAGAGTGTGGTCTCGAACAATGCAGAAAATTCTGGAACGAATTAACTGCACTAATTAAGGTGTATCTGTATTCTTGTGCACCCCGTGTGAGACACACGCATTTTGATTTGTGCATGTGAGCGTGAGAAAGATGGAAAATTCTCACGCATTTTATGGAAAGTGTTACATTTGTTTTGATTTATTAAATTGTTGTAGATTTTAAAAAGAGAATTCTCATCTAATAACCCTCAACAACTCCTATAATGAGAAAATCTTTTGTTGAGAATTGTTGGTTTTATACATAGGTATTTAATATACGTTTGTTTGTAGAACTTCAGAACTCACGCACAAAAGCCTGTTTTTGAATAGATTTACAGACAACACTCAGTATCAAAAACTGATTTGCCCTGACAACATAATTTTAACCAATCTTGGATACATCATTCTAAAGATTTTCAGGGGAGGGGGCGGCATCCCTCAGACTCCCTAGTAGCCCCTCCCCAAATTTTCCTCCCTGCGCAAGGCATTTTAGGGGGCGGGTCATACAATTCTCACTCATTCTTAACATTGAAACTTGACAGGTTTGGTATCATATCATGTTCGTTCTCATGCCTGTGAGCATGCATGTATGTGTGTGCACACGCATGTGTGTGTGTGTGTATGTATGTGTGTGTGTGTGTGTGTGTGTGTGTGTGTGTGTATCGGCGCATTCATGTGTTCGTTCATGGTTGAGTGTGCGAGCAAAGCAAAGCAGCAGAGGGAAAATAATACCTTTTGACAAGAAACAAACAAACAAAAAATAATTTAAACAAGATGATAAAAAGATCTTACAGAAAAGAAACGGGAAAATAAAATCTATGAAAAACGAATGAAATTAAATTTTTCATTTTTAAAAATAAAATTGTCAAAAATATTTGAGAAAAGGAAAGCGTGCGCACGTCTGCGAATACTGTTTCATTTGGATTGCGTGCAGAAAAAAATCCAAGTAAGAAATAAAAAACTACCCATGGAATTCCTAACTACCCAACAATGAAATCATCACAACGTTGTACAGAGGAGGGAAATAGAAACATTGAAACTAATTCAATTAAATAATGAAACAAAATCAAAGAAAGTTAGAAAAGACTAGTTCAGAAGAACAAGGAACATTTTTGAAAGTAGACTTACGAAGAAGAGCCTTATAAAAAGGTATAGATGAATGGGCAGTATTCATAGGAAGGTATTCTAGGCTCTGGCTAAACTTGGCAAGAGAAAAGCTGAGAACGAAGGAATTGATTGATCAAGTTCCCTAAATTGTATCGTAATAATCTTTGCGTTATAAAAAAAAAAGAAAGATTTTAGTAAATTATCGACTAAGAAATACTTTGGTAGACAAGACATTCAGAGGCGACTCGATGCATAAGCCAAGGGTCAGTTTAGGGTTTCGTAGCCAATTGAGGGACATCAAAGGGTCCCCAAGAGCGATAGGGGTCAAGAGTTGGTTGAAAACCCCGAATCATAGAGTCCCATAATGGGACGACCCGGATGACGTTGATAGACTGTAAGTGAGAAGGGAAGAGAGAAGTAGATTATTTATCAGCATCAACAATAGTGTTGACTGTTATCGAATAACTTGACGATTACTCAAGAAAGAATATCGAAAAATCGTAAATAAGGAATTATGTCACATGTCAGTTATTTCTATCGCCTTTTGTTGGGCAGTGATCACTAAGAAAGTCTGATTTTTCAAAAACCAAGCATGAATACTTGCACGAACTAGACATCAATTTAGCATAAACTTGCACTGAAAATTAAACTCCCAATTAGTGGGTAATTCTAAAAAAAACAAAAAAAAAACAGGCATAAATGCTCGTACAAACTGGGGATCAATTTGACATAAACTTACTCTGAAAACTGAACTCCCCCAGCCAAACCCCATCCAGGGGATCATTGAAAAACAACGAAAACAAAAAACTGATGAATCTTTCTTCTGTTTACACTATTCATATTCATCATCAGTCTTTTAGCGTCTGTCGTTGGACATAAACCTTCCCCAGGATTTGCTACACTTCCCTGTCATGGGCGTCGCGGAGCTATTACTTCCTGAACTCGTCTAGCTCGTTTCTCCATCTAACATTTTGCCTACCTCGGTTGCGCATGTGGTCTCCGGGGATCCATGTTGTGAGTCCATCGATTGTCTGCCATTCTTGCAACATGGCCAGCCTACCGCCATTTTAGATTTTTAATGGATTCTATGATGTCCCTGACTCTTGTCTATTCTCGGATGTACTGTGCTGTCTTGTGGTCTCTCCATGTGAGGCCCAGCATTATTCTTTCATGTGCACGTTGCATGGTTCTCAATTTACAGGTCTGTCTCTTGGTTAGGTTCTATGTTTCAGCTCTATAAGTGACTATTGGGAGGATGCATTGGTTATACAGCCTTCTCTTTAGGATTAATGGGATCTTCTTATTTTTGAAGGTTGAGCTAGCTGTGCCAAAGGCTGGCCATCGTAGTGTGAATCTTCGCTTGATTTCTTCTTCTTTTGAGGGTCTCATGGAGATTC
Source organism: Thysanoteuthis rhombus (assembly GCA_963457665.1). Lineage (NCBI taxonomy): Eukaryota > Metazoa > Mollusca > Cephalopoda > Oegopsida > Thysanoteuthidae > Thysanoteuthis > Thysanoteuthis major. The sequence continues at coordinate 687,971 of OY735243.1, read as the reverse complement.
GTTGCCCTAGGTAGATGTAGTGGTCTACTTTCTCGAGTTCTGTGTCCTCGATTTCGACCTTAATGTTTTTATCTCCAATGTGGTTGTTGCACATGATCTTCGTCTTGCTGAAGTTCATGTGTAGGCCGACTTTCTTGTTCTCTTCATTTAGTTCATCTATCATTAGTTGGAGGTCATATTAAACGGACAAATATCAGTAAAGAAACAAATTATATGTGAAAATATGAATTAGTAGTTTTTTTTGTAATATTTTTTATTGAGTAGAATTTAGTGCCAACAAGGCAATAAACTCATACCATTAATACATCACAAAGTTCATGAATTCAGCATTAGTTATCATGGAACCTATGGTATTTCAAAAACAAATAAGATTTTGAAATGTTGTATTTTCCCCTTAGTATGCACACAGATGTGTGGATCTATTAACATAGATTTTAAGATTTCATTCTTTACGGCACCAAATTTATCACACATGCACACATACATGGGTTTTGTGGGTATATGTATATGTGCATGGAACTGATTCAATAAACAGTAACAAATATACATACATGGTACAGTTAGTCATAGCTAAAGAAAGTTAATAAGATATCTCGTTTATAACGATCAATTTCAAGCAAGATCTTCAACCTAGCTAAATAGTATTATACTGTCTAATTTTCTCAACAAATGGCTCATAAAATTTGGAGCAAATTGAAAAATATAAGTAACAATTACATTTTACTTTTTGGTGTGTCCTCATATGTCTATTAGATGCTTTTCTGTCGGTCGGTCCCATTTACGTTAAACAACATGAATAGGTAGGAAGAAATGTGATGTCATTGAAGGCGTAAATGTCATTAATGCTATGATGCAATAATAGATTGTTGAAGTTCGGCAATTTTGTATATAAAAAGCCATTTTAGAGTTTTGTTGAAAATAATATTCCCAGGAAATTTCCATTTTGCAAAATTTCACAAGCGTGAGTATCAATTGAGAAAAAGATTACTTGCTCTCCTTCCTCCTCCTGCAACAAACATCACGGAGAGTGGTCACGTCGAACCTAAGTTCTTGTTTCCCTCTCATAAGATATTTTGCTTTACAAATAATATTGCTGATTTCATTTGTTAATATTGAATAGATAAAATGAATTATTAAACGTCACTTAAGTTTCATACGGCATTTCAAGAGATAATTCTGAATCTATATAAGAATGAACTGAGTATCCGTTAACATGTAGACGAATTGGCTGATTCACTGTGTCCCTGTCTTAGTACATTGGCGTAGGGTGAATCAGCATGAAACAGTAGGGTGAAACAGCATATTAAAAACAAAACGTTAGTGAAACAACCACACATTTCAAGTATTTTTTGAATTGCAGTCAAAGTTGCAAAAAAAATGATGATGAAAATCTTTCATTGGCAAAAGTTGGATACATTAAAGGAAGTAAAAAGTACTCAGAGTGATTACATCTTTCATAGACCATCAACCACCTCTCCACAATGATTTAAATTCATCGAGAACTTGTCAAGATATCGTGTTTACAGATATGAAAGTATAAATAAATGTTTGAAAAAACAAACAAAACGGACGAATATTTCTAAGGATATAATTCCTGCATCTGTCTCTCAATCAAACTACCCCTACCGTATCCAATTATCTTTCCTTCAACAGTTGTTTTCAGCGGTTATATGGCAAGAATGAAAAAACAACCGCTGGACGTACTTACATTATATATATATATATATATATATATATATATATATATATATATATATATATATATATATATATATATATATATATATGTATATATATATATATATATATATATATATATATATATATATATATATATATATATATATATATACATACATATACATAGATATATGTATGCATACATACATATATACAGATATATACTTTTATATACAAATATATATATGTACACATATATACATATATACATGCATACACACACATATATATATAACACACACACATATATATATAAACATATATATACCTATATATGTATATGTATACAAGTACACATATATACATATATATGAACATATACATATACATATGTATGTGCATATAAGGATATATACATATATATATATACACTTACATATACATATACATATATATTTACACACATATATATATATATATATATATATATATATATATATATATATATATATATATATATATACAGTGACATATATATACCTGCATATATATACGTATATGCATATATATGCATATGTACTCCAGTTCACATGCATATATGAGTACATGTGTAAGTATCTATCTATCTATCTATCTATCCCTATATATATATATCAACATGTTTTCAAATAATGTGTTAGTAGGTAATTTTTAATCGTCGATTTCCATCTTGTGGTATTTATCATTATTTTGGTCAATATATATCCGGACCCTACACCTGAATGTCCTTCTGACTGCCACCCGAGAAGGCAGAAATACGTTTCGACCTGGGATGTCAAGCGTTACTGAACTGTAAGATATCTATTGTGATTGTTAACGGATGTGTACAGCCTAAACCAACCAGCGAAAGTTCCGAGTCAAACGGTCACTTAAATGTTATTGTTCAGAATTCGAGAATCAGCAGGTTTTAGATTTTTGGGGTTTGACTCCTATTACTCAGGTCATCACCCCTGTTGTGGAATTATGGTTAAGCCACACCTGAATATGATGGTCAACTCTAATTACACTTACCACACACATATATTCAAGGTGAAACTCAATAATTCAAGTTTTTATACCTAGTTTCCACCGTATTCTTTAAGATGATATGCTTGAACATGTACAGGGCAACTTGGGTGAACTTTTTTCAAACAAAACAAGATAATAATGGAAGTAGGGAGAATAAAAGAATAGATAAATAAAGACAGAAAGTGTAAGGGAAGGGGAGAGGAAGGAAGCGGAAAAGACAGAAATAAAGGAGAAAGGGGAGCAGGAAAAGAGGAGGAAGAAGAAGAAGAAGAAGAAGAAGAAGAAGAAGAAGAAGAAGAAGAAGAAGAGAGAGAAAGGCTTAGAGAAAGAAAGAAGAGAAAAAGAAAATGAGAAAGAGAGCGCTAGAAAGAGAAAATGGCAGTGGAAGGGCAGAAGGAAGAAAGACAATAGGGATGAAAAATAAATGCGGGAGGGAGAAAGAAAGATGAAAATAGCGTGAGAGAAGAAGAGAGAATGAGAGCAGAAGGGAGGGAAAGGGAAGAAAGGAAAATGAAGCGAAATAAATGATGAAAGAAAGTGGAAAGGTAGGAAGAAAGAAAGAAAATGAAAGAAAGAAAGAGAGTGGAAGGAAGAGAGAAAAAGAAAGTGGAAGGAAAACAGAAAGAGAAAGTGGAAAGAAGAAATTGAGAGAAAGTGGAAGGGAGGGAAGGTGTGAAAAAGGGGTGGGATAGATAAATAAAAAGATAAGAGGAAAGAAAGGAAGAAAAAGGCCATAAGAGGGAGGACGAGGGAAAGAAAGAGGAGAAAGAGAAAAGCGCAAGAAAGCAAACGAAAGAGAGAAAACAGAGAGGAAAAAGAATGAGAGTGGAAGAAAAGAAAGAAAGGGAGAAATAGATAAATATATAAATAGATTGATAAATAGAAGGATAAATAAAGCAAATTAAAACTATCCAAAAAGTTGATGACACGCATCTCGCTCTTTAGAAGTATTCGTTCGGGTCAATACAATGGGTACCACCGAACAAAGGGATGGTCGATGGCTGAGTGTATTAACCCCGCCAACGCCAACTCACAGGTGTTTTACCCCTCTTCAACAGGTCAACGGGAAATCAGTTCGGGGTCGAGATTGATGTTTGAAAGTTTTTGAAAATGTGTGGGGGCAAGGAGAAGAGGAAATGGGTGTACAAAGAGAATCAAATAAAACGGATAAAGGACACAAAACCTCCTCCAAATGAGTATGGGAGTGATGGGGATGGGACGGGGAAAATATGATCATGCTTTATTGCCGAAAAAGTAATTTTCTCTCTATTTCCAGTTAGGTAAAGAAAAAGAAGAAGAAGAAGAATTTTATTATCCACAGATCCCCTATGGCTATGATGTTTCTACTTATCACCACCACCAGCAACGATAACAACTTATTTTCATACCCCAAGAAAGGTCAACAGGCAGAGGGCGAAGTCAATCGAAGCCAGCATGAGATGACAAGTGTCATATGTGGTCATAGAAATATCCACCCATGCATATTCTTGTCATGTTGGAGATATAAGGTTAACCACTCCTTCGCCATCTTCCGCTTTGTTATACATCCAACAAAATCTCACTCGTCCATTTTGTCTTAGTGTCCATCTAAATTTATTCATCTATCTATCTTTGTTCATATCTATCTATTTATCTATTCCACTCTATCTATCTATCCCCGTCTGTTCCTTTATATCTATGTTTCTATCTATCTTTCTATGTATCTATCTCTGTTTATGTCTATTTATTTATCTATCCCAGTCTATTTATCAATCTCAGACTGTTCATATGTGTCTATATTTCTATCTTTCCTGGTCTGTTCGTATCTTTCTATGTCAGTCTTTTCATATCGATTTATCTATCTCTGTTCATATCTATCCATCTATCTATCCCAGCCAGTTCATATCTTTCTATCTATCTCAGTCAATTCATATCAATCTATCTATCTATCTATCTATCTATCTATGTTCATCTCTCTGTTCATATCTATCCATTAGTCACTTGTTATACTGTTCAAGATCTTATAATTAATGTGGTTTTGTCTCCATCTTGTACTCAACTGCATCAATTTGTTCAGCAATTCCTCAACCATAATACATCAAAGCCCACACTAATCTAAACTGCACTATTCAATGTATTCCTGAATACAGTAAGCAACTGCTTTGCGATGGTAAGTTGAAGTGTTCATTGTTGAAAAGTTTTAACTAAGTTTATGTTTTAAAAACGATCCGAGTCATGCATAAGTCCATAAGAATTATTGTTTGTATAAATATGATTGGGTTGAGTTTAGGCACGCTTAATTGCTTAGATTGTTGTATATTCACATCTGTCCCCAGCAATCGTTATAACTTAAAATGCTGATTTTCTAGGTAAGCAGACCTACCACTTATGAATATCGGCACAGACGGTTCCTTTGATTTGGTCTTTTGAGGGACTAAGCTAAACTGAGTTATTACCTGCATAATTGGAATGGATTTGTTCAGCTTACACGTTGTGCTTAGGAGTATCTAGATTTAAGCATACTGTATTCATTGTTCCCAACTCTGAGAAAAGTCATTAACATACCAACTTCTGTTCAGATAATAAATTCTCTCCTTCCTTTTGGTGTCAACACAACGTTCCAGCTGACTCATTCTACTATCTTCTTCTGGTGTTATTAGTAATATCCGTTAGGAAAGAGAGTCTATCTTATCAGTCTCTTTCTCCGGTAGTGCAAAGAAAAAAAACAACCAAAAAAAAAAATGGTATCAAAATTATGGAACATGCTGTATTGTGTGTCGCCGAAATAGGATAATTGCGTTGCGGTTAACTTATACATTTTGTTTGATACCATTTTTATTTTTGCTTTGCACCATCGGAGAAAGAGGCCGATAAAATAGACTCCTTTCGTATTCATATTACACATGAAGAGGGTCGAAACGTTGCATTAACATCAAAGATGGGAAGAAGAGATTGAATTGTCCGAACAAAATTATATACTTTATTCCTGTCCTTATGAATTCAAATAACCTGCAAGACTCAACGCAATCAGAAAGGCTTCTCCATACACCTCCACTATATATATATATATATATATATATATATATATATATATATATATATATATATATATGTGTGTGTGTGTGTGTGTGTGTGTGTTTTAAGGAACAAATAAACATAATCTCATTAAAAGTCGAGAATTGAATTTGTGTATGTGCACATAAAATGAGATATATTCCAAATAACTTTCATTTTGGATAGGTTATGATAAAATTTTTCAAACTACACGATATCAATTATACTCATTTTATTTATGTTATCCCTACACACACACATCCTTACGCATATCAAGCTATTTAGACCATATCTTATTTTACGAGCACATTCGAAAATTATGTTCGTGTGTTCATAATTTTTGAGTGTTCCTTGAAATAATTGATATATTTTGATACTACTACTAGTAGTAGTACCACTGCATCTATGTTAACATCAGGGTCAATGGATAGTCTCCAGAAACTATATCCAGATTCAAGTACTTCATTCCATCATCTGAGACAAACCCAGAAATTCTGTCAAGAATGGCACAGCAACAACAGCACTTATTCGACTGAAACCAATCTGTAATGCCATATTTCACCATGTATAAAACGCACTTTCCTCGAAAAATTCAAGCTAAAAATCTAGGTGCGTATTATCAACAGGGACAATTGTTATCTATGTTTGTAAACATAATTGTATGTTGGGTATGCTGATTGTCTATGGTTGCAGATCATCATCATCATCATCATCATCATCATCATCATCATCATTCTCTTAACGTCCGTCGCTGGACATAGACCTTCCGCAGGATTCGATACACCTCTCTATCATGGGTGTCGCGGAGCCAGTATTTTCTGATTTTGTCTCGTTCGTCTCTCCATCTAGTACTTTACCGGCCTCGGTTGCGCATGTGAACTCTGGGAATCCATGTTGTGAGTTATGATGTCCATCGGTTGTCTGCCATTTCTGCAACATGACCAGCCCATTACCATTTGAGTTTTCTGGATTACACATGGGAAAATATGGTAATAGAAGCAATACCCATGGAAAAAATATTTCTCTACGCGTTAGAAACATGGACTCTCACAGTTGAACTTATGAGAAAAATCCATGCCTCGGAAATTAGATACTGCCAGATAATCTTGGGTATCTCCTACTCTGAAGCAGGTCACCGATGTAAAAGTTCAATCAAACCACCGGATCCTATCATGATCTTTTAACCATCGGAATTGGAATCGGAATCTGAAGTAGTGTTGGCATGTCACCAGATCAGACAGACTTGCCAAGACCATCTCGCAAGGCAACGTACCAGGAGGTAGGAAGAGAGACAAAGAAAGGAGGTGGTGGAAGGACAACATCCCAGTGGATGTGAATGGTTTTAATGGGTAGATCTGAACAGCAGCGGATCTTAAAGGGACAGGGTCAGATAGAGACATATAGTCCATTGTAAATCATCCGTAGCGGTGTGGGGTGAGGATGAGGATAGGAACGAGCATGATAACTTTGAGAACTGAATGAGTATTGAAGATGAACTGAGTTGATTTTTGAGGACTCAGTAATACGCACTCAAACGCCCCATGAATGTGGAGGGTTTCGCTTCAACCTACAAAAGGGAATTAAAGTTGTTTGTTACATGTCTGAATTATATACTTTTCTTCGACTATGAAGACTTTCCCCGATAAAAATACTTGATATAGGGTAAATCGAGAAGGTGAACTATATATGAGCAATACATATGGTAAGGGATTTAATTTATGGTCGAGCGTCATCCCCATCATAAAAATAGAATTTCAAGCTCTCATGAAAATAAATCTCGTATCCTTTGCGACAAGTCCCTAAAATTTTTTGAGTATATGAATGACGAGAACAGGGGCCTGGGTCTTAGCTCTTAGAACTCCCCACCTACATTTAGTGAGATTAGTTATTGCTTTATAGTTGTTCAACAACTGCAGTTGTACTTCTATACATGAAGTTTTTGCCCCCCCCCCTTCCCAGATACTCCCTTGGATGAGAATTGATTTTTCCTTATGAGGCACTTTCAGATATTCTACTCATCCTTTTGGTAGTACCAACCAGGTTTGAATTCATTCTCATGCTATTTTAGCAGACGCCTTTCACATGCACATCAATAACTTTACTCTAACCCAAATAAACAGTTGTTTACAAATAGAATATTTCAGAATAGAAAAGGAAAAAATGACTTAAGTAAACAGCCCCCTCCTTTATGGAGGTGGTCCCCCTGAAGCTTTATGAATATTAGTTCACCTACAGCATTTATAAGATTATACAATAACAAATCTCACTAAATGTTTGATGGGGCCACCGAGGATATAGGCCCCTGGTCCCCTAATTTCTCAGCTACGCCTCTGCAAATAAATTAATTATGCAATAGAAGTAAGTTTATTACGTATAAAGGCAAGTGACGGAACAGTTTTGCAATTGTTCGGTTTACGATTAACTTTAAAGTTACCGAAAGATGTCATCGTGAAGAATTTGATTGACAAGATAAAATAAACGACTAACCTAAGATAAAAGAAATAGGGGAAAAACAAAACCAAACAAATAGAAATGGCGGAAGAATGACGCGAAGACGCTAGATAGAAATAAATTTCCTTAATCCTTTTTCCGTACAATCGTTTAGATGAAGAACAGATGTGTGCGCGCCTTTTATGAGCCTTACATATCAATGTTTGTTTGTTTGTGGCTCCTTCTTTTTCTTTTTCTCTAATTCGAGTTGCACACTTCCTCTTAGTCTGCGTCTGCACAAAAATGCTGGAATTGGCGGGAAAAGGCTGGGTTAGACATACAAATGGCGGGAAGGCAAACTAAATACCCTACCGAACCTCTAATCACGGTCTTGTTTATATATTAGCTACAAATATTTGCTGCCGTAATCTCTTGAAAAACACGGAGAAAAATCTGCGCGTATTCGATAATCCAGTTCATGGGTCGGCTTTCTTTTTTTTTTTAGTTCCTTTCTTCCTACTTTTTGTTTGTTTGCCCCCCCCCCCTGCCGGTTCTTTTTTTGTTTATTTATCTTTTCCCCTCCATTGTTTTTTTTGTTTTTTTAGAAGGGAGAAATGACTTTTTGGAGCAATATTTTCGGCTGCCTAAATGTTTTTGTCTATGGTCTCGAAATGCCGACTTACGCAAAGAATTGCTTATATGAGCAAACATGCCGACAAACAAAAGTTTGGGCATGCGCATAAGCGATCAGTACTATTCACACAAATTGACACGTTTTACGCACACCACTGCCAAATGCCAACTGCTCATAGATAAAATCAGAACACGTTTCGCTCAACTTTGTCGGAGAAGAGAATGAATTGGCATTGAGACATTACAAATAATTATTGGAATTTCTAAATATGGTTCATTATTTTTAATATCTCTCCTCAAACTGGACATCTATTGACAAAACATTTCAAAAACTAAATCAACGAAACAATAATATTTATGTCTAATAGAGTAATATATTTTTAGAATAAGTTGCCCGGTACAGAGTTTTAAAAATAATTTAAATATGTTTAGAAATAGTGAAAAGAGCATGAGCTTACGCAGATATTTTTTGAATCTGTCTGATGGGATTTTAAAGGGAATCTGATCAGTGAATTGGGTTAAATCATTAAATATTTTTTCATGAATGTTGTGTTTGATTTTAAGCTCAAAGAGAAATAATAAATCAATTGATAAACCATACGTACAGAAATGCTGTCTATATACATTAAAACGTTATATATAAACCTAAATAATAATATACACTTTAGACATATGATTATTGGTATAAATACAAGAATACTTTGAATAGTGTTGGTTTTGATGTAATACAGTTAAGGTATTCCTGTACAAATCAATATTACTAAGTATGAGTTGAAAACAAAGACATAATCAATTATAAGACCTTGAGCAGTGAGATTTTAAACAGTATAGGAAATTATTGAAAGACCGTACTAATCAACGTATACATATATATTTAAGACAAATGCAATTATATGATATATAAGTATATACTGTTCAACTATCAAATACTCTTTTTACGAGCTTGGTACAAGACCAAATGGAAGGGAAATTGAATCGGATGATTGTGTTGCTCCGGCAATGAAAAATGTTTTTTTACCTGACTAATATGTGATATGAAACTGCTTGTCTCATAAGTAAATCTATTTATACATATCCATTACTCAAATCCTTTCAACGAAACCCTTTTTTCAAATCTGGATTACTTTCTGACGTTTCATCCTCTGAAGAGTGTCAGACGCGATAAAGCTTTTCAAGAACAATATTGTTTAAGGTCATAATATCTAAACCTACAATAAGCTCATATGCTAATTTCATCTATTTGTTTGCGCTTACGTATGTCATCGGTTAATTTACCTTCCTATTATGACATATCAGCGGAGATAGAAATATCGGAGAAATTCTTGAGACTTTACGTCCGATCACACATTGAAACATCAGAGTTAAGAAAAATTATGTTAGTGATAATTAGCAAAACTGTCATCCAAACCGTCAACAGAGGTTTCCTCAGGTTTCCAGTTGGTCATGCTGACTATGTATGTATGTATGGCTATACACGCGTACAGGCCACACCAACGGAGCTATAGGACTGATAATTTAAACGTTCATTCATCATATCTATCGAAAAACTATTAAAAAAATCACCCGCTGAATAGATTTTTAGTGGGGGCTCAGTTTACAATGTAAATCCAGGTTGAATTGATCACTTGGTTTGTGCCCACCTGTTTAATTTTTTTGTTGTTGAAAATTCAGCCTTTTTTAGTGAACACTGCCCAACAAAATGCGAGGGAGAAATAACCTATTCATTTTTTCAAAATTTTTTATGATCACTCCCAACTCAGCATGCTGCTTGAGTCATTGATCATGTAACAGTTTCTCTTGTATGACAAACCAGACCTGTTTGATTATCTGTTTTCAAGCCTGCGGGATCATCCGGAGTAATATATATATATATATATATATATATATATATATATATATATATATATATATATATATATATATATATATATATATATATATATATATATATATATATATATATATATATTATATATATATATATATATATATATATATATATATATATATGTGTGTGTGTGTGCTTTTGCAATGCAGCATATCTCGACGTGATTTCTGAATATGAAAAATATTTGAAAAAAAGAACGAACAAATTCATCGATAAGAAAAGTTCTGCAGGTAAATCACTTTATAGCTTTCTTTCACCATGGACAAAATTCAATAGGGTTGATCATTTTGCGCTTGCGTTGATACAAAAATCAGGTACGCACATGTGCAAGAAAAATATAAGTTTTATACACACACACACACACACACACACACACACACACATATATATATTCTCTGATTTCTGTGCATGCAATACAGATTTTTTTTATTAGAGTTACACGTATGTTCTCTTCTGGATTCCCTCCCACACCATTCTCTCTCTCTCTCTCTCACACACACACGCATACACACACAATTTATACATTAATACATATGGCATATAAAAGTACATATTGTTGCGACAAAAGAGACAAAACAAATGTAAATACTTATATTCATGCTATCAAAACTGTAATTCATGAAACCATTTCTCAGGAATTAATCACACAATCATTCAAGACATTCAGGATTGATTTTGTTTGCTTGATAAATGGAACATATTCCAGTATACAGATGCGCCACTTGGTCTAAGAACACTGTCTTCAAAAAAATTATTTATTTTGTGCACTTTCTTTGCTATAATATCACATGTAAAATTAAAACACTCTATTAAATAGAAGGTGTCACTCTAGTGAGCTTTTGGTAAAGCAAACTCAAGCTTCAGAAATATAAAAATACCATTAGTCCTAAAAAGAAGGGTCTACAACTAATGCATCCTCCTGATAGTCACCTATGGAGCAGAGACATGGAACCTAACCAAAAGATTGATCCTAAAACTTAGAACCCTGTAACGTACACAGGAGAGAATTGTTCTTAACATCACATAAAGAGATCACAAGACAGCACAGTATATAAGAGAAGAACCAATTAGAGATATCATAGAATCCAATAAAAAACTGATTTGGCGATGAGCTGGTCAGGTTGCAAGATTGTCAGACACCCACTAGACATTATGACTCACTACGTGGTTCCCAATGATCATATGCGGAACTGTAGCCGACAAAAATAAGATTGTGTGATGAACTAATCAAGTTCAGAAAGTATTGACTCCACGGCGCCCATGATAGAGATGTCGAGCAAATCTCGGGGAAATTCCAGTGACTGACGCAAACAGACCAATGATGAGGATGATACCCTTTCGTTTAATGAATGTTTTGAAAAGAACTGTTTCAAGTATTTCTCTTTAGACGATAATATCGGGCGATTCCCAGCAAGCATGTAGATGTATATATGTATACTGAACGGAAAATAAGGGCTCAGTTGTGCATTGCAGTCATATTGTGAATATAAGCCCACTCTAAAACCTTTAGATTTTCTTCTTCAGAACTTTTCTTCTTAAGAACTTTGAAACATTCCCCTAGGTCTATAGAGAATGCATGCAGAATTTGGATTAGATGCACCTTGTTTAAGGCGGGTGAGTACGGTAACAAAGACAATTGTTTTATACATTAGACATGGTTATAAACTTCAGTATAACCTAATCTAAAAACATTGTTCGAAATTAATCTCTATGTTTTATCGATTATAAGGTTAAACATATTGTTAGTAGTTTTTAGAAGTGTCATGGACTTTCAAAGAGTTTTTCGAATGAGTGATCTCCTTGTTTGTGTTGTTAAAAAGGGCGTATCAGCCTATCAATTACTCGGTCTTCTTCAGGTGTATTATCCAAATGCAAAGATGGTAAATAGATTTTTTTCATAAGAGTTGCTACCATTCTAGGAAAATTGAGTTTGCCATCGTCACATTTGAATATTACACCAGGAGAATGTCAAAGAATGAATCGGTCGAAACGTCGTGTTCAAAACACACAAAACAAGATGGAATTCGATCGTCCTTAAAACTTTTATAAGTTGAAACATATTATTCATAATTTTAGAATTGAAGTAGTTTCGATAAGTAAATAAGAGAAACTAAAGCAAAAATCTTGAAACAATGTAAACTCAGGTAGTTGTACTGGGCAGTACCCTCTGAAATTGAATGCTGAAAAGTGCTGTTTACAATGTCATACAAATCAATACAATTAGTGGCTATTCGGATAAATCCAGGACCAGATATGCACTATCGAGAAAAATCACTGACTTTTGAAGAGAAATAGGAAAATGGCTGCCGTCAATATAAGAAATGGTGTTAGACACTCAATAGAAGGTATCATATGACCAACATTTTTTGGTAGCATGTTTTGTTTTGGGGTGATCAATCAAAGAATTGGAATGAAGGGGCGATCAATAAATAAGCTACCTCTCTTGCATTTTGTTGGATCATTGAAAAGTTGGATTTTTCAAAAGGATAAGCAGGCACAAACCAGTGAACTATTTAGCATGAACTTACACTGTAAATTGAACCCCCACTAAAAACCTGACTGCAGAGGGGTAAAAAATATTTTTGTAGACATACTAAGGAGTGAATGTTCAAATTTTCAGCCATCTACATTCACGTTTGCTTTTTGAAAATTCAGACTTTTTTTTATTGATCACTGCCCAATGGAAGGTGAAAGAAGGAACTTATCCATTGATCACACCTTTTTTCAATTTCATTATTGCTCACCCCAACACATTAATGCTTATGCGATAAATTTGTAGTTTCATTATTAAGTTCCTCATCCTCAAAAGAACTCGAAAACACCTCTATTTTTGCAGTAGGCTATTTTGAATGGTTAAAATGGCTAGATTTCCCAAAGTTTGTCTGAAATTGGCTATTCCATTTTCCAGGAAAGAGTTTTTGCTCCAGATACTCATACAAAGGCTAAAAAAATGTACAACGTGTTGATAAGATATTAACGTTCACAGATAACATTATTCTCGACCCTAAAGACACCGTTCTTCATATCAATTAAGAGAAAATTATTTCAAATATGTACATTAGTATATTTATTCAATATACCATTTTTCTGATCACGTAGTTGTTTATCATGTACAGCGTACTGATTACCGCCCTTTTCTTGAATTTAGCCGCTTTTAGATGTTTAGAATTGTCGTTCAAGAAATCCATGAAAATCCAATATTCCTAGGGATTGCTTGCAACAGGTGCCCACCTTTGTAAGTGGGATAAAAAGTGAACATTGTCTTCTAAATACTTTCCTTTTTCAATGTTGGCAAGTTGATATGCAACCAAAAAAATATAGCCATGTGCTTTTTGCTCTGAGAAAGGCCGGGATGGATCTTCTTAAGCAGAGTTATTCGTCTTCATACATTAAGGTAAAACCTTGTTAAAACTCCTCCCCTTCAATTTTAAACAATCTGGTACTCGCAAAATCCGTGATGTGAAAGCATTGTACGTTCACATATGCTGGATCTTAAAAATGAACTTTTAAATCGGTGCAAAGCGGTTTTCGGACCTTCCCCCGACATACAAATTGCACAGAACTCCACATCGTTTTGCCGTTCTGTTTTCATCTGCTATAGGCCTATAGGCAGTGAGTAATAGAATCAACCCATTTTATAGATGGACACATATAAAATTTTAACTTTCGATACATAGCTCTACATTTTAGGCCCCAAAGAACTACAGCGCCCCTCAAAGACCCTGCATACAAGTATACAGATAAACAGAGAAGATTATATATGAGATAATCTCCGCTTATTTGCAAGAAAAAATAATTCTTTTGATAAAGCAAAAGCAATGGAGCTATTATTTCAACACATTTGAAAGCTTTTTAGCAAAAAAAAAAAAATAAAATAAAATAAGAGAAAGATTCTTTCAAGACTGTTCACTTCATTTGTCTTTTTAGTGCATTCTCGTGAATATATATATATATATATATATATATATATATATATATATATATATATATATATATATATATATATATGTGTGTGTGTGTGTGTGTGTGTGTGTGTGTGTGTTATATATTCATATATAAAAATATGTATGATACATGTAATATATATGTATATATCATATCAATTCATATATATAAATCAATATATCTAAAATGTGTAAATAAATAAACATATATATTAATATATATATATGAATGAATATATAAACATATATGTATATGAATATATATATATATATAAATATATACATATATATATATATAAATATACATACAAATAAATACATTTATATGTACATGTGAAGATATGAAAAAAATATATATATGTATATCAACAAATATATACGTTTATGAATATATATAAAGATATAAAAATATGTATACATACATAGAAATATGAAAAATATATATGTATATAAATGAATACGCATACATGTATATGTATATATATATACGTATATATATGTGCAAATATTTGTATGTAATAATATATATACATGAATATATATAAGTAAATATTTATATATATATATATGTATATATATATATATATATATATATATATATATATATATATATATATATATATATATATATATATATATATATATCTGTTCTCTTCGTATGCCTCTTAAGAAATATGATAATTTTTTATTTTTTATTTTCACCTTGCGTATTTATTTTCCATTTTATCATTATTTATAATGGCGTGTACTTTAACGGAGACACCTGACACCTATTTACAGGTGCGATACATTTTTTCAAAAGTTCTTACCCATTTAATAAAAGGGTGGGCGTTTAGGTTAGGGACTGTCTTGTCATTATGATTATTAAATTATATATGTGTGTCTTTCGTGTATCAGCTTGTTAGTGTGCAGCACACACTTCCACACACACACACACACACACACACACACACACATGCGCGCTTGCATGTGCATCAATACGAGCAAAAGTGATCATATATTCATGTAGGTACGTCAATACTTGCACAGTATTACGATGAAAAGAGCAAATTTACACAACAAATATTTACTTGTCAGCATAATCTCTTTCCTTGTCAATGTACTTAATTCAGTGGTGATAATCAATCATATAAATCGCATGTTATTCAGTGAAAACTTTAGGTCAAAATCCAGCAGATTACTATTTGTCTGTTTGACTGATAGATAAAAAGAACTGCCTTTATGATCAATAGGTATTTTGAATGAATAATCAAAACACATGGGCATGTGTAAGGTTATTTTTTTGAGATTGAATGGAATTTTTGATAGACCCCCGAAGCTTTATAAATAATAGTTTACCTATTAAGTACTCAAGTACCCCATTTCTTCCGATGCTGCGAGTGTCTAACAAATCTCTCAAAATTACTATTTACACCACCAAGCACATATTTCAGACCCCCCCCCCACACACACACGTTTGTATTGGAGATGTAAAGTGATCTGACAGAAAGACTCAAAAGAAAGTAGGGTATTACAACTCAATTTTTATTACTATTCTGTTTGATGCTTTCAACAGGTTCAAGCCATCTTTTCCAGAGAAAATATTTGCAGCAGTTCACAGAAAATTTTGCTGTTTAGTTGTTCAAGGCTGAGGAGAGAAATGGGGATATTTCTGTGTTATTTGGTTGTCTAGTAGGAGCGGAAGGGGAGATGTTTATATCCGTGTAATTGAGAGTAGCAACAGCCGAAATACATCGAAACATGCCCACAGAACTTTAAAAAAAACAATTGTTTTAAAACCTACTTTCTCTTCACCTTCGAATTGTCATTTTCATCATCATCATCATCATCATTATATATATATATATATATATATATATATATATATATATATGTGTGTGTGTGTGTGTGTGTGTGTGTGTGTGTGTGTGTGTGTGTGTAGTGGGAATACCCAGCGTCAACAGGGAAAATTTCAGCTTAGGATAAATCAAAACTCGTATATTAAAGTGATATTCACGTAAATATCTGATTTTATTTCCTATCCATAAAACCTTACTTACTTCTTGAACTTACCATGTTAGTGAACTAATACAAGAAAGAACCTGATAGATACAAACCCAAGCAAATTTGCCAATCACATACTTCAAAGCCTTACTTCCGTAAGACGGACGGGAAATAATGGCCGAATTCAATATATCAGTTGCATTGTAACAGCACCACAATACCTGAAGAACATAACAAATCCAATTTATTTTGAAACTGTCAAATACAGGGTACAATGGGTATAAAACACCAAAAATTGATAGCAAAGTAATTTTACCTTCACTATCCTCCGTATTTATTCTAAGAAAATAATTTCTCCCATTGGACCCCAGTCTGGAAAATAATCGTTGAATGGTTCCTGATATAATGTAGGTAAAAAGAATATAAAGAGATAGGGCACAAAAATCCCCTGTAATCATCAAAGTGAGCTTGAAAACTGAAATGTATAATTGTGTTTTTCTCATAAGTAAATATAATCGCCAAACAAGTTTGACGAAAACATTAAATGTAACAAAAGAAACCATAGAGCTTACATAAATAATAGTTATATTGTAATAAATATTTGTCACATTCGTAAGACAAATGATTGAATAAAAACCCGACGGAAAATGATATAATCCTCGTGTTCAGAATCAGATATTTTTGTCTGTGAGAAAGTTTTGTTTTCTGTGTGAAACAATAGGATGTTATACAATTCAGAAATCGTATTAAAAACGTGCGTGTAGGTAGTTGCCTGAGTAAGAGGTATTCTGCCTGAAACGTTATAATTTTTGGAAAATTATGTTTCTATGGTAAATGTTGATAATTAATTATTATTCAGGAGGATTCCACGACTTCTATGTAATTGAAAAATGCTTGGTCAAATATTACTGTCTATGTTTAAAAATTGTTTTCTTTCTAAACTGTTGACTGAATTAAGCTTTAATTCATTATCAACTACGACCCTTCTTGAACCAGACAAAAGTACATTTCAAAAAACTTGCCAAAGAAATATTTTTGAAAACATTTTCTTTTTCAGTGATGTGTACGATGTCTTAATTCTATATGATTATCATGGATTTTTGTTCTATTGAAAAATCTGGCAAAAAATCTGTAAGTGATAAAACCTAGCTTACATTTGACTAAATTGTATGAAATTCTTTCCTTTTCCACATTCATTTGTTCGAAATGAGAAGGAAAAACAAAGCATCTCAAACACCACTCACTTGGGGAAAATTAACTTTTGGTTCATTTCGAAATTTCACCTTTTGTAGTCTACACTTATTGTTTGTTCGTTGACCAAATTGAAATGGTCCATTGAGAAAAAAAAGTGGGGAGGAGGTTTATTCCCTAAAGTTTTGTATGTATGCGCAAGTGGGTGTGCTTGTTTTCTCACCACCACCACCACTACTACTACTACTACTACTACTACTACTACTACTACTACTACTACTACTACTACTGCTGATAGTTTTTACTATTGTCTCAATGACGAAAAAACTCCCAAACTTTGATAAAAATAATTTTTTTTAACAAAAGTTTGTGCCTTTCGTAGGAATTATTGGTGGAGGATTCAATATGAAAATAATTTCTTTCCAACGATTAGAACCAGAGATTGGCTGGAAAATGAAACCGAATAATCTCCATGGTCAATCTCACATTGCCTATGTGGGAAGCTCAATCTACATAGAGAATATTAGGTCTATAGTCCGAGTAATTCTAGCCGAGAAGAGGCACTGACAAGCAAACAAAAGGCTCAAATATTAGGCGTACGCAGACACACTCATATTTATACACGTTGACACACATTGGATGAATGAGGATGCATGACCATGTACATACTCACGCACCTGCAAAATACGAACAAAATAAAACATTCCATACGGTGTGTTCCTTGGAAGGGTTGACAAATAGGTTTATTTGCGCGTGTGGTTGAATTTGTGAGTGTGTATTCAGCAATTATCATTCCGCCCATAGTCTGTCGAAGAATTTGCGGCATCTAGCGAGTTATTTACCTTTATTTCAGGTCGCGTGTAAATGAAAAGGAGATTTCGCATTTAGGAGCCGGAAGTGTCTGAAATTCGGTAAGACAAGTTCGGCAATAGGAGGCAAAGAACCTCGGGCGTATTCAGAAAAACCAAACAACAAACAAACAAATAACAAAAAAACAAAACAAAACAGGTATGGTTAGTTACTCAACAGAAACCATCACGAAATCAATGTCTTTTGGCAGCATTTCGTGTTGAGGGTGATCAATTTGAAAAAATTAGGAAAGGAGTGATTAATGAATGAGTCGTTCATCTCGCATTTTGTTGGGCAGTGGTCACTAGAAAAGTCTGAATTTCCAAAAGACAAGCGGGCTCATACAGAGTAACCAATTTAGCATAAAATTACGTTACGAGTTGACCCTCCCCATACGAATAACCTTTTAAACATAAAAAGTAAATGTAAAGAATTTCAGCCCTCTAACTCTATCGGTGCGGCCTTTGCGCGTGATACCTACATACATAGCCAGAAGGACAGAAAGTCCAACTTGAAAACTGAAGAAACCTATGTTGACAGTTTTGGTTGGCGGTTTCTAACAAAAACCAAAAAAAGAACCATCCGAAAAGACAATTTAATATTTGACGACGCAGTTTGCATTCGTAATCTAACTGTCTGCCGAAGAAAGGCAACGTGCTCCCCTCTGGTATAGGTAGATGGTAATCAACGACCCCATTCCCTCCCTCAACCAAGAGACAATTGAACACAAACCATATCTGTGACCAGTTTTGCTGAGAGCGTGCCTCTTTCAATGAGGACTAATTCATGGAGGTAAATTGTGGATACAAGATCGCTGTTTACTCGATTTTATAACGGCACGTTCACTAACATCAGCACATCGACGACAAGGTACCCCACTTCACTTGTTAAACGGCTGATAGCAAAAAATAAGTGGGAGAAAGCGGGTGTGATGGTGCTGTTGAGGGCGGGGAAGGTTCATAAATTGAGCTTACACACGCTCGTACTTACTCATCAAAGAAAAAGTGACAAAACCGTAGGCTTGTGTGCAGAGATGCTCACAAGTAAATACATTAAAACATTCACGTAAAGCATATTTTCCACCTTTCCTTCTTCTCTTTATTCACTCACACATTCTTTCATTTCATCAATCCATTTTTGCTCCAATCTCATAGTCACTTTATACTCTCCTTCACTCTCACCCTCACAAATGATCTTCCTCTCACTCTCTTCCCACGTATGGTGTTGTGGGGAGAAAAGAAGCTCTTGTCTGCAATGGAGGCTTTGAGTTAAAAGGATCCAAGTGCGTATTATCCTTGGGAAGATAATTGTTATACAAAGATGAGAGGTCGTTTTTTTAGTAGGAGAAACTATAAACATTGGTTAGGTTTGGTTTACCAGCTCAGTTTTTCTGTAGTTTAAGCTTAAATTGAGCAAATAGTTCAGTCCCGATTTTTTTTCTTGTTTGCATAATGTTTCAGCAGTTTCATTCTTCAACCTTCTTCAAGTATGAATTCTGGTCTCTTCCCCCTGTAGTGTATACTACAAAAGTTCAAGACCTTTTTTCTCCCCCAGAGTCCAGAAAAAGTGTCTTCCTTCCCTTATGGATATTTGATCTGAAGAAGATTGCAGACTGGATCGACCGAAATGTCATATGAACAATGCAACGTCTTAGTTTTATAAATGGCCATTCACTATGGGAAAAAATTGGTTTCATCCCTAACGTGTGGGACAAATTTACACAACTTGAAGTTAACGACATTAATAGATGAACAATTGACTTAATCACCACAAGGGTTTAGAAGTGAAGCAGACAAAAAAAAAATCATTGACTCATACCATCTCCTTTTGTATTGTACGCGGACGTTGATAATTTTTCATTCGCTTACAGTATTACATTCTGTACATGCAAATACACAGTAAAAGTTTTTATTAGCCTATCCTAACATGGTAGAAATATTCTCAAAGAAAAAAACGTAGACACTGTGGTGGTTTGGGCAATGATCTACAGGTAAACACTGTGTCCTATCATTAATGTAGAAAGTATTTTATCGCGTATCTCAACAGAATTGAGAACAAGGTGCAATCATTCAGTGTAACTTCTACAATGGTGGAGGCATTTTCAGCAGGTCACTGTATCCTGCCACACTGCACACGTTGTATGGAAACGGTTCCAAGAAACCTATAGAAGACTTTATTGTGTTGCCCTGGCCACCAGACTCCCCTGATCTTAATCCCATTGACCACTTATGGTATCTATTGGGCCAGCAAGTTCAGTGTACAGAAACTCCACCACATTGCTTGCAGCAGTTACTGAACCTGCTGTTAACATTTGGAAGCAGATCCCAGAGAGGAACCCCTCGAAGTCTTTTAGAGTTTTAAAAAAGTAGGAAAAATTCGGACAGAAATCAATATTAATGTATAAGTTGCTTGTTGTGTGATCTGTTCTGTGAATTTTCGCTTGATAGAAAGATTTTTTTGGAAATAAGCATTTGCGTTTCTAATGTGTTTAAACTTTCGGGCTAACCAAGTCTTCTTTCCTCTCTCTCTCTTTCTTTCTCTCCGCAAGCTGTCACAATGCTGGTAATTTTAACAATGATAGCAGACAGAAATGAGTAAGTGATAACATATATAGGTAAATTCAATCGGCGATTAACTTACATGTAATGCTTGTGTGCTGTATATTCGCAGAAGCGGTATGTCAGACGCAAAAACCCTGTTGATACAGACGGGGGGTCTGTGAGTACACAATTTATCTGTGGAACCCTGAAAAATCAATACAAAAAATTAATCAAAAATATCTGAGAGATAATCTGTAAAAAGTTGAAAGGGGTGCACTATTGGCCACCACTGATATCCATGCATTTTTATACAATACACAAAATTTTAAAAAAAAGTGTCTCGTTTATCCAGGGGTATATAACAATCAAAACATTTATAACTTTTCACACGCTTGTAAACGAATGTGAAGATGTAAGTAAAAAAGATGAAATTAATTATACAACAATATCTATCGTATGACGACGAGAAATCCTTTCAAATAAGTTTCTATATATTTATATACACGATTTATAATTCACTGTCGGACCAAATATGTCCATTTCTTAAATTCATACTGTCGCATTGAAATAGGCGGAAAAGACTGAGAATAAACGAGATGAGAATTTAGGTTGGAAGCCGATATTTTGCCTTTGGATTACTGGCAGTTGTTTAGCTCAATGATAAGAGCATTGCTATGTTGAAGCAGCTACCCTATCGGTATCAGGTTCGATTCCTGCAGCAGCCCTATTGTCTTTAATTGTTCATTCTATTTACCTTGTCTAAATTGAATTATGCATTAACCGTGTAACGAAAGAACATTGCAAATAAGTATCTATATGATATAACACAATTTATGATTCATGTACAGCAGTATAATACGCTACATATTATGATTATAGTATTGTACATGTTTATGTAACTTGGTATGGACTGGAAAAAAATCCCGTTATAAGACCTTGGACTGCAGTTTTGAATAGTACAGAAAATACTGGGACGAATTAACCGCACTAATTGAGGTGTACCTGTATCTGCTATGTGTGGGCATGAACACAGTTAAACTAAAATCATGAGGAGATGTTACTTTCTTTTTCGACAGTTGCAATGTTTCTTGAAGACGTACGATCTGCAAATAGTGATGTGGCACAACCTGTAGCACGTAACACACACTGGAACTATATTAGACTCTTTTCCGCAGGGGATATTTTCCCTAAACAGTGTACACATGTCCAGACGAAGTGGACACGAATGAGATAAAAATAACTGGTCCATTTGACAATCATCACGTACAAGTAAGATCAAAGTGAAGCGAAAGCCACACGTTTGGTAGACAAGACAACGCTCTTCGATTTGTTGGATCTGCGCGATACACTTTACAAACGCAACAGGATGTTCAGTCTAAATGGTAAGGAAGAGGGTTTAAAATACAAAGCACCAACTCAAATTCTTTTCACTTAAGATCAAATGTTGTGTTTTGAAAGGAAAACAAATTCTCAGCAGCTCTGGTTAGTCACTCAGTAAAAACCACCTCATAACCACCGGCATGCCTTATTGGGGGGGGGGGTGATCAATGAAAAAAATTGGGAAATGAATAAGTTATTTCTCTCACCTTTTATTTGATCATAAAAAATTAATTTTTCCAAAAACAAGTGAGAACAAACCAGGGACCAATTCAGCATAAACTTATATTGCAAATTGAACTCTAAAAACCTATTTTGGAGCAGAATTTCTAAATAAACTGAACAAAAAGTTTTTACTAGACACATAAAGAGTAAATATTGAAATTCTCATACATACATACAGTAACAAGCCGGACTAAGTTTCTTCATTTTTATCGTTGGTTCGGCTGGCTACGTATGTACGTATCATGTGTACAGGTCGCAGCAATGGAGCTTGGGGGTTGAAAATTTAAACATTTACTTTCTATTGTCGAGAGGAACGTTTTTTCTATCCCACCCCTAAATAAGTTTTTAGTTGGGGCTTCACTTTTTAAGTTAAGTTTTTGCTTAATTGATCCCTAAGTTTGTGTCCAGCAGCATTCACGTTTGTGTTTTGAAAATTCAGCATTTTATTTTATAGATCACTGCCCAACAAGAATGAATTTACCCATTGACCACACCGGTTTTCAAATTTTCAAATTGATCACCCCCATGCGGTATGCTGGTAAAAGACGTTGGTTATATGACGATTAATATTGAGTGATTAACTAAAGCCATACATTGAAATATGTATGTTCAATTATATAATTGGTTTTCTGTTTTGTCCGATTCCAATTATAACCTAAACGCTGTAATAGAATGGTTCATGTGATCAACATGGCTAATAACAATAAAAAGGCCGTAAAATGAGTTAACTGTTGTAAAATGACAAAGAGGAATCATCATCATCAGATGCAGCAGCAGCAGCAGCAACAGCAGCAGCAGTAGTAGTCTTTTATCGTCCATGGTCGGACATAGACCTTCCCCAGGATTCGCCACACTTTTTTTATCGTGGGCGTCGAGGAGCCAGTACTTTCTGAATTTGTCTAGTTCGTATATCCATCTGATATTCTTCCTGCCTCAGTTACGAATCTGATCTCTGGGGATCCATGTTGTGAGTCGCGATGGCCATCGATTGTCTGCCATTCTTGCAACATGGCCTGCCCTTTACCATTTGAGTTTTTTAATGGATTCGATGATGTCCCTGACTCCTGTCTTCTACCGTGTGTATTGTACTGTCTTGTGGTCTCTCCATGTGAGGTTTAGCATAATTCTCTCATATGTACGTTGCGTGTTTCTCAATTAGAGGATCTGTCTCTTGGTTAGTTTTCCATATTTCAGCTCTGTGAGTGACTATTGGGAGGATGCATTGGTTGTATACCCTTCTTTTTAGGATTAATGGGATCTTCTAGTTTTTGAAGCTTGAGCTTCCTCCGCCAAAGGCTTGCTATCCTATACACCACAGAAAAGCTTGACCTTTAAAACTAATGTAAAAGAAAGGAAGAGTAAGCGTGTAAATGCTTTTTAAAAAGGCCAGATTTGTCCAATATGGCCTTAGTTTTTTTCCTGATTTTTCATATAAAATGATAAAACCTACATTACATTCTATCTTCAGAATTTATGTCTCATCACCTTTCAGAACAGTTTGAGACATAAGAAAATGAAAATTCGAAAATTCGTATCATTAAAAAATAAATTACATGATCAATTCGCTTCATAACCCTTCGTGCCGATCCATGCATGAAGACTCGACGGGTATGTGCTAGTATTAACAATATTATATAATACAAAATTAGTGTAATGCTGAAAGATTACAAGGTTTATTTTTCGTAATTATGTATTAACATAGCAATGAGAGAAAGATATTTCTAAAGTACTTGGTATACATGGCTTTTCTCATCTTGGCAAAAGGTTTTGGCAGCTTAAGGACTTGAGCTATTATGCCTGGGCTCTTAGTATGGAGGAAGTGTTGACCCCAAGTTCTACTTCCTCCCCTCCCGGTCCTGCTGGAGGCTTCCAAACGGAAAAAGTGCTCAATGCGCTTGGAGATCAGCGTGGCTGCCTCCATAACTGATTACGGTACCCTGTGTTCTTAGACGGTCACCCCTCTTGGTACAGACCAGACTTCACGTAGCTTAACTAATGATCGTACAGAAACGAGTGTATCCAACGTGATTTGACCGTAACTGTTCAAGTAGGTAAGTGTCTTTACGTTGGACACGGTCACAGCTGTCGCAGCCTGGGCTTCATATATGACAATTTTTTCCTTGTCTCGGAATTCTTCGAGGTTTTTGAGACATGCGACTAGCACCCGAAGTGGCATCACTCTCTTCACCATACAGTTACTGTTTAATCAATGCCTATATTGTTAGAGGAGAATAATTATGGAGCGAGTGAAGGTCAGTAGCAAGATGCAATTTCAATAAATGTGAAATTCATAGCAGAAGAGACTAGTCGGTGTGATCGTGTGGGCTTTTTAAAAGGATATTGAACTCGCCATCACAGTCAATAACTGAACGACCGTAGTGTCAAAATTTGATGTCATGAACAAAAAGATTCAGTCGGAGAATAAAGTCAGAATTAATTCTACTTATGGAGGCACTGGCATTTCCCACTGGACAACATCTAAAATAGAGAAAAAAAAAACACCTAGATTCTAAAAAATCCAGATTTATCAATAAACCCGTCAAGATAAGGCCCCAAAAGGTCAAAAGCTTTTTCTAAAATATCTTTTTAGAAGCGGACAACTGATGCCAATTTTCAAGTCTGTAAACAAAACTGTATGGCTAGGAACACTGAAACACATGAGCAAACACACATAAAAATAATAGAACCCTTCGTCACCTTTGGTGGCTATGGTTGTCCAACTGGTCTGACTCATTGAAAGCAGAAGTAAAAATAAAACTAAGTTCAATACGATATAAAATAAAGATTCATTTTAAAACCATTTAAGTAAAATGATTTGACGAAGCACTTGCCAAAACATCAAATATCAAGAACGTCATTAAAATAGAAAGTTAGTATCTATTTTCTTTCTTTTGATGAAACAAAATCTATTGAGTCACCATTCAATGGAAGAATAATACATAGTTTTAAAAGGGTACAAAAAATTCAATTAGAAAAATAGTTTGGAGCTTTCGATACCGCAGAATAACGAAATGAAAATGTTTCCACTCAAAACACAATTCATATCGAGTGTTGCAAAAATATTTGG
>OY735243.1:627084-657084 GCA_963457665.1 Thysanoteuthis rhombus | reverse complement strand
AAAAGGTGAGAGAAGTAACTTTTTTTTTTTTTTATTGATAACACCTTATTCCACTTTTTATTGATCATCCTAAACACGGCATTAAGCCAAAAGACTTTAGTCATAGAACAGTTTTTATAGAGTGACTAACCAGACAAGTTTCTATTACTAATCACTTTTTATGTTTTTTTACGATTATATAAAAGCAATAAATTCTTAGTACACTCTTAAACCCGTGTGACTAATAATGTTGAAAAGAGTTCATTCAACAATGTTTATGTTAGCGTGGACAACACAGATCAGACAGGAGAGTTGAAGTCGACGGCCGACACACTTTCAAATGTCTGTCTCTACGGTTACTTTTCTAATCTCGATCGGCGGCAGACATGCCGCTGGGACGCATTGTCAAAAACCAAGTCTGAACACACTCTAATGGGCAAACCTACCTACTGGTCTACATCAGCAGTCTCTAACCTTTTTGTGTCGAAGAGCAGTTTCACGACTACCAGCAGTGCTGCAGAAACCATTTAAATTCCAAGTCATACTTATACTTGATTTTGATACATAATACACATCATACTCAATATCCAATTCGAATTCAAAATAATACACAAATTAACGTGCAATTGTTTGGAGATTGTTTATATTGTTATGGAAAATCAGGGTAAATTTATAGTTTGATATAATAATGTTCCAACACGTAGTTTCTACGTAAATCATTGAGCATAATACGGTAAAAGTCATACGTTCAAAGACTTAAAATACATCTTTGTAACATTAAAAAATCAAAAGCATCAATAGCAGTATAAAATAAATTGAATAAAAACACGAATGGTAGCCAATTTGTTGCAGGCACACAAAAGGATCAGTGGGCACAAAGTTGGGACCTCTAGTACACATGGAAACAGATAAGGCTTATCTTATCGCATAGTTACCTAGTACCCCATGATTTTAGGTTTCCCAAAATTCAATTTGATCAATAAAATCTAAGGTTCATATTTTCAAGTAGAACCTTTTCAAAACCTATGTTTACATTAATGTTTAAATCAGTTCTTGACTCTTTATATGAAAAATTCAACTAAAACGGTCAACATACATAGGCAGGTCTGGCTAACTGGCTATGTATGTATGTATGTATGTATGTATGTATGTATGTATGTATGTATGTATGTATGTATCATGAAGACAGTTCGCACCAATGGAGCTAGAGGGCTTAAAATCAATCCCTTATGATGTCTGCAAAAACATTCTTTAATTCCCCCTTAAGATAAGTTTTTGGTGTGGGGGGGGGTCAAATTTGAATCGTAGGTTTACACTAAACTGATCACTTACTGTGTCAGGCAGCATTTCTCACTTTTTGGGGGATCACTGCCAAACAAATCGCAAGAGAAGTAACTTATTCATTGATCACCTCTTTCTCTCTCAATTTTTTGATTGATCACTCCCAACACAGCACACTGCTTAAAGGCGTTGTCCACCAGACGGTTTTTATTGAATATTGAATTTATGTATTAAATTAGAGTCGGCATTACCGCCCATGCCCCGAATCAAGTACATTGCTTTGCCTGGGGCCCTCAAATATTCTTAAGACAACCTTGGATATCAATGGATCAACAAAAATCTATTATCTGACAGGGATTTTCGAATAGTTATTCAATAGTCATGGCTCTCTTCCGAGGTGCACTCAGTGTTATGGCGTATTTTCTTGATGAACCGCCAACCAAAACTGTCAATATAGTCATCTTTAGTTTTCAAATTGATCCGTAAGTTATATGTATCAATGTATTACGCACACTGGTTGCAGCAAGCTAGAGGGTTGAAACTTCAGCATCTACTACTTATTAAGTCTACAAAAAAAAAAAAAAACAAAAAAAACAAAGCGGTTTTTCAAAAATCCCCGCCCCGAGATGGTTTTTTTTAAGTATGTGTGTGAGAGGGCTAAATCTACAATGTGTTTTTATGCTAAATTAATCACTCAGTTTTTCTTTGATTATCACTTGTTGAAAATCTAGACTTTTTTTTCAGTGACAGCTGCCGAATAGAATACGAGAGAAGTAACTTATACATTGTTTCACCTTTATGCAACCTTTTTATTGATTGCCCCAACCCGGCATCCTGCCAAAAGATGTTGAATTATGAGAATGTAAACCAAATAGCCGAGGAAAAAAGACCACTCTATTAACAGCAAAGAATTGACTAAGAATTAACTTTTGTCTGTATTTCAAAGCTTCTGACATCTCCTTTATATTGGGTCGTCTCACTAGAAATTGCTGTTTTTTGGCAATTGTCTTTATGGTAACGATTTCGACAAATTATGAAGCAGGAAATGTAATTTTACACTTTTAATTAATCATACGACATTACTTTTCTTTCAAATTTTCAACTTATGGTCCATCATATTAATTTCAATAAGATAATCCTCCACTCTTAAAAACGCTGTCGTCAAAGAAAATCAGCCAATTGTTTTTGCAGAAGTTCAAAATCAGTAAAAATGTTGTTTAAGCTCTCAAGAACATCAATTTTGCAGTTGGAAGCTCAATCCTACGGCTGAGTAATTGATGAAATGTATGCAAAATTAGCTAGAAAATATCCAGTATTTGTGAACAGACATGGACCCATTCTGTTGTACGACAAAGCCAGACTTCACATGGCCGATATGACCCAAACAAAGTTACTGCAACTTCATTATAAAATCTTTCACCATCTTCCATATCATCAGACTCATTCCAAAAGATTATCGCCTTTTCCAGCATCTTGAACCTTTTTTTCGCTATAAAAGTTTGTCCACGAAGAAGCAGAAATGACATCATTTGATCAATTTTTAGCTTCAGAAGACACTAATTTCGACAAAAGAAGAATCTTTAAACTTGAAGCCACCGGAAAGAAGTTCTTGAAGCTAACGGATCTTGTTTTCATTAATAAACCAGACGTTTACATTTCCTAAGTCGTTCTTATTTTTCCTTTCATAAACGGCCTTTTCATGTCAGACAACCAAATATAATGAGGAAAATCATCCAAGTTACCTAGCTTTTGATATCAGGACAAGTGCCTCTGGAACAATTCCTCATAGGAAAATTGCTACCTGGATAACTACCCCCCCCCCAATCATTCTTGACAACTGGACTTTTTTTTCCCCTTTGGATGTGATCATTTACATGGCAAACAACTTAATTCCTACAAACGTCAACTTTGTCTTTACAGTTGCTATACTATCATCGGGTGGTAATTTTTCAGGGGCCAGTTATCGTAGAACCCCAAGTTATCGGGCTTTTTAATCTAATCAATAATTCCGATAATCCAGTTTTGTCAGGCGATAAAGAGTGAAAAATTGAATCAGTAAATACACTTCTGGTTGGTAGCATAAAATTGTACATATGCAACAAAAAATGAGATTATTTCAATTGCAAAAAAGACAAAAACGTAAATGCTGTAGGAATTTTGAATCCAGGAAAAACAGAAAGGAAAAAAAGGAAGAAGAAAAAAGAAACAGGTCTGATGAGTCACTCAATAGAAACCGTCATGTTCTCTAGCAGCTAGGTTGGGTCAATTAAAACATCGGAAAATGGGTGATCAGTGAATAAGTTAATCATCTCGCATTTTGTCGGACGGTTATTACTAAAGATGTCAGACTTTTTAGAAAAAAAGGCTTGAATGCTGCCGGATACGAACTAAGAAGTCAATTTATCAAAAACTCACTTTGCATATTGAAACCACATGTAAAACCTATTACGAGATGAATTTTCAAAAAATGAAAGAAAAGTTCTTTTTTTTTTTCTAGACATAATTAGTAAATGTTTATATTTTAAGCCCTATAGCTCAATTAGCACAGCCTGTACACGTGGTACACGCATAGCCAGCCGGAAAACTTTAACAAAATGAAGAAACCTATGTTGATAGTTTTGGTTGACGGTTTCTGATAAAATAGAAGAAGAGTGTCGAAGGGGAGAGGGAAAAAAAGTTAGTATGAAGAAAGATAAGCCTGATTTCAGTGGGGCTAATCTAGACTAACTTCTCATCTGACTGAAGATGATTTCTGGAACTTTTGTATTGTCTATAGAATAGATTTAAAAAAATGTAAAATATATTTTGTAGAGTGAGTGTATTTATATAAAATAAGCTCTTTCGTTGTTTTTTTTTGTTAGAAAAAATTTATAAATATAAAAAATCTAGATCAGTCGGTAAAAGATCAGCCTACCAATGATTTGGTCCTGATTTGAAATCACCGTAGGAGAGAGTTAATTTTTGCTCCCCAAAATTTGGTGAGGATTGTTCTTGTTACAGTAGAGAAATAAAGTCAACTCCAGGTTTTGACTAGACAAAAGACAGGAAGAAAATTATCAATTCCTTCTCGCTTTCTCTTATCATTCGTGTACAACGGAAACAAAACTGTAGATAATGGTTTTATGCAATGTTTTTAATGATTCTATAGCATTTCGATACTTCATAATTCTGGATATGATTTTTTCTCAGAAAAAGATACCCGAATATCACTCCATAACGAAATTTGTTTAATGTGATGGACAAGAATATTGTGCTAATTCGGCATTGTTTATTTTCCATCTTATCTCCAAAGGATCCATTTATACATGAAACTTCCTTGTTCTGCTGAATTTGTTTTGTCATACATTTATCTTAATACCTTTATTGTTAATGTTTCTTTCAATATTAATTCCTTACTGTTACCCTTTTTTTAGAAACAGTCAGCATAGGTTTCTTTCAGTTTTCAAGTTATTCTGGCTGGCTGGCAGGTTATGTATGTCAGGATTGCCAATTTGATCGTTTTTTGTTCTCTCTTTCGAATTTTGAGTTCAGTGTTGACAATATTTTGATTTTTTAGAAAAGTTCAGAGTTGCCAATTGAGACGTCTTTGTTTCAATTTTGAGATTGACTTCCAGAATCGGAAAATTGAAAGATTACAACTAAATTGGCTACCCTGATGTATGTATCACGTGTACCATCCCCACTGGGGGAGAAAAATTTAAACTTCTACTCATTATTATGTCCAGAAAAAAACTTTGTTTTCTCAAAATTCCACTCCAAAATACATTTTAATTTTAGAGGAGATTCAGTTTGCAAATTGTGTTTTTGTTAAATTGATATTTTAGATTGTGTCAGTTTTGTTTTAGTATTTTTCTAGAGAGCATTAGCCAACAAAGGGCTTGATAAATAATTTGCGGTCAAAAGATATTGGTTGCATAACGGTTTATATTGAGCGAAACAAGCAGAACTATCTTCTGCTCCTACTAGTACTAACAACAAGAACAACACAGAGGGTCAATATACCAAATACGAAGTCCCTGGCCTGTACCCTATGGATACGTAAATTGTTTTAGTGAGAATGACAGCACCGGTTAATTATGATGTCATTTGAGGATCAAGGGTAGACCTAGGGGAAATAGCCCGCAACAAATATCAAGACATTTGCCAAGTTTTTGGAAGTGGTCCCATGATTTTGCTCGCCATGATCTTGAAGTTCCCCAGAAAGTGCATTCACGCCTACTCGTACTTGCCGGACTACGACTCCTACCAGATTATTTTTCATGATAAAAATTCCGGACATCTTTCTTTTATTAACCAGTGTATCTATCGTCATTTATTAAAAAAAATACGTTTCTTTGTTTGTTTTGGGCCTTTCATTATCATCCCTTATCCTCGTTAAATTTTCGTTTACCGTTTAACTAGGAACTGTCAAAGTTTCTTCAGTTTCCTAGTCAGTCCGGCTGGCAGGCTACTTTTGTATGTATCACGCATACATGCCACAACAATGGAGCTAGAGGGCTGGAATTTTCAACATTTACCCCTTATATCCAGAAAAAAGTTTAAAAAAAACCTACTATTTCGCTATGTTCATGGTAAACTGGTCCCTTTGTGCGTCGGTGCTTGTTTTTTTCAAAACCTCTCAGACTTTTTTTTTAGTGATCACTACCCAACATTTTCATTGATCACCCCAACACGGCATACAGCTAAATGACGGTTTTTTGAGTGCTTAACCAGACTCTCCCCTTTTTTGTTTACCATTTAATTCTTTCCTTTGATTTATGTTTTTTTTCACTGCCTTATATCCTTCCTTGCTCTTTCAAAAAATTTCATTACTTCTTTCATGTTTGTATTCATTCTTTTCTTTCTTTCCTTCTCCCTCCTTTTTCCCTTTTCCCTTCATTCCTTCTACCTCCTGTTTTTCAATTTTTTCCTCCATTTTTTCTTTCCTTCTTCATTTCAATAAAAGGGAATAAGTCAATAGAAAATCTCGTTCGGCCCAACGAAGCCTTTCGGCGTCTTAAGCAGGAATAAACCCTGCTCCTCTTGGGGGTCCTCTGGTGGCCACCGAGGCCCTTAGCAGCCACTTAGTTCGTTTATGCATTGGGTCGGTTCTGGTCTCAACACACACATATTTAATGATATCTACACTGATACACGTTTTTGTTGAACGGAGAAATGTTCACTAACATTGTTATTCCTTGATTATCGGATGATTGGTTAGGAGATATATCTATTTATTATACAATACACAGGAATACTTTGAGTCGTGCAATTTTGGTCAGTGTGGGCTTCGATTTGCTGTACAAATTAATGAAACTAAGTAGAAGCTGAAAGCACATCCACATTGAATTATGATAAGGTTTTAATATTGTACAGTGAAGGGTATTTCTGTACAGATTAATGTAACTGAGTATGAGCTGAGGAAAAAATTCATTATAATAAGACTTCGCATTGTGCAGTTTTGAATAGCACGGAAAATAGTGGAACGAATTAACCGCACTAATCGAGTTATACCTGTAATACTCTTTCTATTCACAAGACTGAATGATTCAATTTCATTTTATTTTATTTTGTTATTGTAAATCATGATTATTAGTTTTTGCTACAATTTGCGATAAAAATGATAATAATGAAATTGGGGTGACGTCGCAGAGATAGGTTGGGGACAGGCCTCCCTGGAAATCACTTGCCATCCCCGCCCCACGGTTAATGTGATGCTCAAATATTATGACCATTCGTTGGCGTGTTGGAGTATTTTTTGTATAGGTTTTAGCCACTCTTTGAGTTTTGGGGACGTTCAAAAGTAATTTAGCGTTCTTTAAGCAACACTGAGCACTTACACTCACACCCCTTCCACCCCTAAGCGCTCTACCATGGCGACGGGCCTGTATTTGCTTGAGATTTGAATATGATCTTCAAGCTTTGGGGGGAGCTATGATGTATTCATCATCATCATCATCATCATCATCATCATCAGTCTTTTAACGTTCGTAGTTGGATATGGACCTTTCCTAGGATCCGCCACATTTCTCTATCATGGGTGTTGCGGAGCTAGAATTTTCTGAACTTGTCTAGTTTATCTTTTCATTTGTTTTTTGTCGGCTTCGGTTTCACTTGTGATCTCTGGGGGTCCATGTTGTGAGTCGTGATGTCCGTTGGTTGTCTTTCATTCTCGCAACATGACCAGCCCATTGCCATTTGAGTTTTCTAATGGATTCTATGATGTCTTGGACCCCCGTTTTCTTTCTGTAATTGTGCTGTCTTGTGATCTCTTTGCATGATTCTCTCAAGTGTGCGTTGTCTGCTTCTCAGTTTGTGGGTTTCTCTCTTGGTTGGGTTCCATGTTTCTGCTTTATAAGTGACCATCGGGAAGACGCATTGGTTATATACTCTTCTTTTTAAGATAATTGGGATCGTCTGGTTTTTGAAAGCTGTGCTTGCTTTGCCGAAGGCTTGCAATCTTTGGGTAATTCTCTGCTTGATGTTTCGCTAAATGCTCACTATAAACTTCCTGAGATAGCGTTGCGGTCTTAGATCAAGTTTTGGCTTTTTATCAACACCAAACCATTTTGTAGATCTTCAGTAATTATACAAATTCATTTGACACCAAAGTAATGATATGCAAATAAAGATTTCTTGAAAAGTTGAAGATTAATAATGCAGGTTTCTCTGAGTTTTTTCCCCTTTAAATTCAAAGGAAAACAATTTCTAGTCACTCTTAGATAATTCAGAACAGATAGATAGACGGACATCAACTGAGGTATATAGATATCAAATTATCTCCCCTTATACTATTTGGGGGATAATTTATAGAAATTTTGTACGGAGATAATAAGGAATAAAGGTTTGAATTTTCAGCCCTCTAGTTCCATAGGTGTGGACTGTATGCGTCATACATACATAGTCAGTCAGCCAAATCAGCTTCAAAACTGAAAAAGCCTATGTTGACGGTTTCTATCAAGAACTGGTCAAAGCTTTAGTCAGTGAGCTTGCTCCCTGACAGAACAAAAACCGAGTGCATTGATTGTAGGGATGATGTTGATTTGTAATCTTGTCAGTGAAGGGAATAATCTTGTTAAGGATGAGTGCTGTCTCTTTATGATCGATATATGTTATAAACTAAAGCATCTTAATTCTGATATCATAGATAATTAACTCGGGAGGTGACCTAACAACCCCCAATACAACAGCTCATATTATCATAACTTTATCTTATTATATTTACCTATTCCGAGCGATAAGCTAGGGTTTACAATCAACTTCACGACGAATAAGCTCGAAAAAACATCTTTCATCTACGACGTCACGACTCCGATTGAAAACTATATTTGTTAATATTTTTTCTCTGAATGCGTTGGATTAGCAATAGCTGTAGTCGACGATTTAAATTTTCACACGAAAATGCTTCACTCGAACCATTTAATCATATCAAATTCCAAATACGTTAAATTAAATTTGTGATCAACTGAACAAATTGAGGATTCAGACCAGAAGCACACGCTTCGAATTCAATGATACACATGAATGAAAGGCCTGAACATGGATGCAAGTTT
The DNA here is from genome assembly GCA_963457665.1 of Thysanoteuthis rhombus. NCBI lineage: Eukaryota > Metazoa > Mollusca > Cephalopoda > Oegopsida > Thysanoteuthidae > Thysanoteuthis > Thysanoteuthis major. The sequence continues at coordinate 648,292 of OY735243.1, read as the reverse complement.
GAATACATAATGAGGTAATGTGGCCTTTGTATTTGTATATTTTTTCTATAAATGGACTTATGTTCTTGCCGCTCCTGATTTGCCCTTGCTCCAGCTTATGTTATTTATTCAATTTATGCCCTAGATTCGGCCGGTACATTCTCCGATTATCAAAAGGTTTAATGATGGCGCTGTATTTTTCTTATTTTATTTCGGCATTTCCATTTAATTTTCTTTTTCACAAACTGTCAATCAAAACTGTCAACACAGGTTTCTTCAATTTTTAAGATGGTCCAGCTGAGTGGTTTGCTGGCTACGTTTGTATGGATCACGCGCACAGACTGCACCAATGGGGCTATATATCTTTTAGTGATCACTGACCAACAAAATGTTAGAATCTTATTCATTGATCGCCTCCACTTTTTTTTCCAATTTTGTGACTGATCACTCCCGACCCATCATCCAGCCAAAAGACGTTAGTCATATGATGGTTTTACTGATTGAATAACCAGATCTGTTTAGTCTTTTTTCCAGGCATTTTATTCGGTCTTTATTATTCCTAACGTGAATATACCCGTCCGAAATGACGGGTTTATTTATGTATAGATTGGCATTACGCAACCTAAAGCTGTTTCTTTTTTTTCCTTGAATAAAGCAGGGATCGGAAAGGAACCTAATTTCAAGTTTTTGAAAAAAATTCAACCCAACTCAAGCTGTTTCCGTGTGTTATCCTTATTTAATCACTGTCCCACCACAGCAATATATGACACAAGGTCGGGCTTAATGTCAGGAAGTTTAGACAAACTCTTTTAAAAATTGTCTCCAGCCGACGCGGCTACGGTTGAAAAGCTCATCGTAATGGCTAGATAACCTCCGCCACGAAAGCGTCCACCAGGGGACCTGTTCCTTTAGCTGCAATGGAGCAGTGCTGCCCCGGGGAAACAGAGACCCTGCGGCTGGGCCGAGTAATAATTGAGAAAACCTGAAGACTAGGGTTAACCAGAAATCAGAATTATCCGTGTGTTATCAGACGTTTCAAGTCTTGAGAGTTTTTTTATGACGTAATCTATGACGTAATTGTTATGCCATTATTAGGAAGGTAAATTAATCAATGAGATGCGTCAGAAAAAACAAACAGCAAATTTGCAAATCAACTCATTATGTGGTTAGATTATGATAAGGCCATGTAACTGGTCTCAGTGTTTTTGGATAAAAATGTATCTTCTGTCAACTCAAGCGGATACGTTCAAATCTGTTGTTTCATTAGAGAGGTAATCCTAACCCTTTTTCAGCCCATGCACCATGTCATTATATTTCAGAATGTTGTCCCCCATTCCAGAATTGACCTACTCAAAAGTTACCTCCCAAATAATAAGCATATACTGTGGAAAATAATTCATGTATGTATAAATATGTATATAATAAAAAGTGGATTCACAACAAAACAAGTTTATGTTTCTGCCCTCTTTGGGTCTGTTCAGGCGAATGATTATTTGTGTTATTATATGTGAAGGAAAAACAACATATAATCATTCGCCTGATGAGTCCCAGAATGGACAGGAACATAAACTTGTTTGTGTAGCGAATCCACTTCTTATACTTGTCCAGCTCTACTCTAAAACGACTTAACTCTTGGAGTGTAAAGTTGACTGTATCGAGCATTCTATGAAATAAATCCATCACATATCAGACGTTGCTTTATATTACGCTATATTGTAAATCTGATTTGTAATATATATATATATATATATATATATATATATATATATATATATATATATATATATATATATATATATATATATTTATATATATATATATATATATGTATATATATTACCATAACTGTGGTTAAACAGCAGATGACAATAGGATTTAACATGAAATATTAAAATACAATTTTAAGCAACAATAATACAATTTAATCTCAAGTATGTAACACAAAATATCTGTACATTAGCAGGGATTGGAAAGAAATTGACTCTAATGACATGACATCGCACGATGATTTGGACAACTGTTCGCACTAAAATTACGAAATCGTTGAAGTAAATTTCTTATTCAGCAAAAGTGTAAAGTTTATGATGTATAAACATGTGTGTTATTAGGAATGGATACAGAATCCGACCAGATGATTATGAATTGAATTATATTATTTGAAAATCAATATATGAATATATATATATATATATATATATATATATATATATATATATATATATATATATATATATATATATATATATATATATATACATATATATATATATATATATATATATATATATATATATATATACATATATATATATATATATATATATATATATATATATATATATATATATACATATATATATATATATATATATATATATATATATATATATATATATATATATATATATATATATATATATATTATTGTGTCATCCACAAACAGCTGTTTCGTTGTATTGCAACTCTTCAGTGTGACTATAGACTATCCATTTTCCCATCCAGTACCACGAGACAAGATTGAAACCTTCGCTTCAGACCGATATCCTACCTCTGTGCTAGGGGACTGGACGGTCTGTAAGGCTGACTCTAAGCGATATATTTATTTAATCTAAATTCCCTGTTCACTAGAGTTTTCTATTCCTATGGAAGAGCATTGCATAAACTTACAATGAACGAGTTATACGTAAATGATATATATATATCAAGTTCATATAAGTGAGCTACATATATATATATATATATATATATATATATATATATATATATATATATATATATATATATATATATATATATATATATATATATATATATATATATAAACAATATGTATAAAAACAATATATGTATATATATATAAAAATATATGTATAAACAATATACATAAATCCAATATATATCGCAGGAAGTAGATTCACGACACAAACACGCTTATATTTCTGCCCTCTTTGGGCTTCCTCAGGCGAATGATTATAAGTGTTTTAGATTCCTGTTTGGGGACTTTGGAGAGAGTTTTGAGATTGTCGCTATGGTGGGAGGAGTTTTTATTTTTGTTTTAGTGTTGTGTTTTGATGGTGGTTGCAAGTTACATGTCAGGGTGTGAACTAGGTGTAGGAATTATCTATAAGTGGATGCTGAATTGTGTTCTAGGGATGTTTTGATCTTAACCTTGATTTTTACATTAAATCTATTTCCTATGTTAGTGTCTTTTATGACCATAGTGGATGGTATTGTTCTTAATTTACTTAGACACGTGAGGGAGTAGATTATCTTGATTAGATGTTTCTTCGTGATGATGAGTATGTAGATAAACTTTAATGTCCTAATATATTGATGTTGAGTTATGTTTTTCAATAAAAATTCTGAGCGATGCCGGCATTTTAGTGGTACTTTATTTTTCCTGTTTAATAATCTACTAAGAGCTTATTTTTGTTTTTTTAGCAAAAGTGTGTATTTCAAAATTCTCATTTAGGCAGATGATACGTGGATTTTCTATATTTGAGCATAAATTGGTTAGTCTCAGAATTCTCCATTTTTTAGTTGGTTTGTAATTCATTTTGTACATTTTCCAGTAATATGTAGTTAATGAGATATTTTTATATTTTTCGTTTGTAAAATATGATGTATGGTTGGCTGCTCTAAGTTTAAATGGCGTTTTTTTTGATATTATGATATAATATTTTACTTCTAGGGGTTTCTTGGGTTGTTATTTCTGCTTGGTATACTATATTTTATCTGAGACATTGGTTCAACAGCGGCCAACTATTCTTATTGGTACAATAACAGTCTTGTTCATGTTTTCCTTATAAGTGTTATTTCTAATAATTTTATTGTTATGTTTCGTAATGTATTAAGAATTTCGGTACAACTATAGCTAATTCCCAATTTGTTTTTGTTTAATATTTTGTTTCGTTGATGGCTCGGGGGGAAGTATTTTTCTATAAATTCAATGAATATTTTACATTAGATTGTTCTTGCTAGTAGGTTGAATGGTGGTGTATACCAGATGATTCTTCTATTTCTGTTTTTATTGTATCTTCGTTTCTTGCCATTGGATTTAACATTTTTGTCGTAAATAAAGTTTGTTTCAGTGAAACCACTAATATTTAGGGCTTTGATATTGTTGTTTTTATCTACGTTAAATGTTGTCTCGTTAGAGGAGTTATATGTTAATCTAGTTTCCATAAATTTGGAGATCTTTTCTATGATTTTATTTGGATGGTTAGAACTACTGTTTATGTACTTAATCAGAGAGTTTTCTTTTCTTTATGGTTCATAGATGTTATAAAGTTAAAAGTAAGGTCTAGGAAGTGTAAAATTATTATATTAGCCTTGATTTCTACTGTAAAGTTCATATTTTTCATTTCTTTTATGATATATTTTTTTAATGTTCTCGCATTTTTATGCATTACTATTTTCTACAATTAGTTCACCATCATCCCGGTTTAATCCCATATTTCTAGAATCTAGTTTTTATAAAAATATACAGACCGATTAAGTCCGTCACCTCAGCGTACTCGAGGCTGTCCATAAAGACATCGAAACCAAAGACGTCGGTCCATTGTCCTTGGTTGTGGAAAATTACCGTACGTCTGCAATGTTTAATTACTCCAATGTCCCTATGGTTGATGTTCGTGTAATTCCATGGCTTCCTCGAATATGCCTTTGGATATGGAGGGGTAAAAGTCCATGGTGTTGAACTGTATAAAGCTTCACGTTTGTTTGTTTTTGATATTATCAAACCACGTGATGGCATCATTAGTATTAATCCATTGGTTGAGTTGTAATTGTTCTTTTATCTTATTGTGGACTTTTTCTAATATATCTTCGCTGATTCTACCACTCTGCGTTTTTGTTGGGTTGATAAGTCTTGCTGTGGGTTTGTCGGTGAAAACGGTTTATTGCCTTTCACAAGTAGTAAGCATCCTTAGTTTGTAATTTACCAAGTGTGTTGCTACTGTTTAGTTTATCAGTGATTCTATAGCGACACCCACAAAACTCTCCCCAAATTCCACAAACAGGAATCTAAAACACATATAATCATTCGCCTGAAGAGGCCCAAACAGGGCAGAAACATAAACGTGTTTGTGTAGCGAATATGCTCTCTACTACATGGACAATATATATATATATATATATATATATATATATATATATATATATATATATATATATATATATATATATATATATATATATATATATATATATATTTGTCATCGTTTCCCATTCCCCAAGATGCTGACTATACTGGTGATGATGATGTTTGGAACTGTGCACAGGATGGAAGAAATATGTTTCCCTACTCATTGTGGAGAATGTGTGTGCCAAATTCCAATTTTCTGTTATTGGCGATAGGGCTGGGAGGAGTAGTAAAAAAAAATGATAGTTATTAGAGTAAAGATAAAAAAAGAGAAGGAACCAGTAACAAATCTTATTTCTATTAATATTCCTCATCTTGGTTGTTTTTCATACAACATTTCGGCTGTTGCACTCTACGGCCTTCGTCAGGTATCATCTGGTAGATGTGGGGAAGTAACGAACATGAGGATGGTCCGAATATCAATAGAAATAATGATAATACCTCATCTAAAAAATTCAGAGATATACTAGTAAATCTTAATTTAAAAAAATGTTTAGCGGCTCCAGCTAATTCAGTCTCGTATCTTTAGTTCTCCATTTTCATTTTATTTGTTTCTTATTTTTCTCTTTTTGTCTCTTTTTATCTCTTTGATCTTCTTCATGGCGTATGAATATAATCTGTCTGTATTTTCTCTTCTCTGTCTATCCATCATTTTAAACTTTACGCTTTTTAGCCTTGACTAGAAGTCTGAACATGCTATTGTTGTTAGTTTAGGTTCTGAAAAAAGTCAATTTAAAGATAGTTTTGAAAATTCAGAAAATAAAGACAAATCGTAGGAGTTTGAGAATTCAGTTGTGGAAGTCAATTCTGCATGAGTTTGACAATTCGGATGATAAACTCGATTCAAAAGGAATTTGTGAAATTGCGCCTAAGCACAATCTCATTAAAAAATCTTGGAGCCAGTCTGAAAGGACATTTTCAACACGCTAAGAAGCGTGTTGAAAATGTCTTTTCAGACTTTCCCAGAGGACAGCAACATGCACGACAGTGTTTAGCCGGTGGTGTAGCGAGGGTTCCTGGCACCCCGGGGACGAAGACAGAACTGGGGCAGTTGTGTTATGTATTATAAGAGAGGATACATTAATTGACAAGCATTATAAGTCAGATGATATTTGGTGCCCCTTTATACATGAACCTTGGGGTGACTGTCTCCCTCTTGATACGTCACTTTCTTCGATGGTGCAAGGGGGTGGACTGGAGTTCTGGGGGAATTCAAAAGCAAATAACATATACTCAGAAACGCCTTCCCATCTTTGAAAATCAGTTAGGATATCTTGAAAGCTTCGTATAGGGAATCAATCAAAAATCAGTCTGATTGTTCACTCAATAGAAACCGCCACGTGACAAACCGAGTTGAGTTAATAAATTAAAAAAAGGTTGAAAAATAAGTGATCAGTGAATTACTTCTCTCTTATTTTGTTGGGCAGTGATCACAAAAAATGTCTAAATTCGAAAAAAAACAAAACAAAACACGCGTGGATGCTGCCGAGAATAAACTAATTTTGTATGGATCTACCCCCAAAATATAATCGCTCCTTCCGTAGCGTATTGCCCATCCACAACAAAATTCATTGAAATTCATTGAGAACTTTTGGCGATATTGTATGGCTCGGTCATACGACTACAATATAGGGGAGTTAAGTGTGCATGGATCCTCCCCTAAATTCAATCACTTTTTTTAAGCTTATTGCCCACCCTTCCATAAAATTTTATTGAATTCATTGATTGATTTGTAAAAAGGCGTCGTTGTCAAGTTGTATTGATAAAACAAAAAATATTTCTGGTTGAAACGAAAATCGATACTAAAAAGTAAATAAACATAATTCCTAATAATAGACGTAACTCGTGAATTTCCGAAAACTGTTTTTTTTTTTTTTTTTTTTTTGTTCTTGTGATTCTTGTTCTTTCAAAAAAAATTAAAATGTTTATTGATGTCTGTAATATTCTTGAATGTTTGGCAATGTTTCTTCTTGCACAAAGGAGAAGCTATTTGGGAGGGGTTCGATTGTCATGTTCGACCTCTAAAATGTATTACCCCACACACTCATACAAAAAAGAGAACCTGACATGGGTCCAAAAATATGCATTTTTGAAAACATTTTTCACATATTCAGTTGCACTTCAAAACAAATCCCCTCTGTACTCAGGTCAATTTTCACCCCATATTGAAGGAAACATTATAGAATTATAGGTTGTTGAAGCTTGTCAATATTTCGAAGGAATGAACTGTGTATTTGCCAGCATATGCACATACGTGATGGAGATGAAGAGGGAGAGAGAATGTATAAGCATATGTGTTTGTGTGCATCAGTGACAGTCCGAAGGATTGAGTGTGAGAAGAACAATAGTGCTTCGTTTTTATCTTAGATTGTTAGAGACTATGTTTTTCTCTTGTTACTATATAGAATGAATTTAATTCACAAACATTTATTTTTGTTGAACGTGCGCATGATGTTAGATAAATTGATTTGTGTGGAGAGAAAGTTTGAACCATCGTTAATGCTTATGTGAAGTTAATATATACGTTGGTAAATAGATATAAGCTTATTTGTTTTCTGTCAAGGAAAATATTTGTCTCCTGATAACCCTTTTTCCTTTGTCCCTCCATGTGTGTAAGTACGAGTTTGTATACACACATATGTATATTCTCACCAAATATGTGTATATTTGCGTTCATACACGTGTATTTACGTGCATGTATGTGTACATATGTTTGTATTTGTGTATGTGTATGCTAGTGCATATTTTCAAGAGCTTGGCATAAACATTAAGCATAAATGAATACTCATTTGATGAAACAAAAAGCCGTAAACTTGAGAAATTCTTACACTTGCTCGTATACCGATGCTGAAGAACCAGTAAGAAAACGGAATAAGCTACGCTTCCTGTACTAAATGTTAATGAATCTTGAAGTTGTTGGCGTTCATTTTAGATAAGATATATAGTTTGTAAAATCATGCATCTTTTAGCACTTGTATCTCGCTTTTTATAAATTGAGTTATTTTTTTCTCTTTTTCACAGGTTTTTTTTTAATTAGTTGGGTTATTATCGCATTTAAAATTGTTTACTTTTATAGTTTCTGGACCTTGATCCATTAATTTGTTCCATTTGTTGACAACTGACGTTTTTTCTTGATTTTTTTTTATCCAGTGTTCTTCTAATATATTTCTCCTTTCATTCATTACGAATGATCTTTCTGCTGAGACGTTGACAATGGCTTTTATTATTATCATAAATGTTTGTGTCATATTTCTACTTGTTCCCCTTTGTTTTAATCTTGTACTTCTAATTTTCCAAGTCTTTCTTCACAAGGGAGTTTTTTTTAGTTATGGAACAAGTTTTATTGCTCTTCTCTTGATTTTTTCCAATTCCTTTACGATTTTTTTGCAATGAGGACACCATGTTTGCACTGCATATTCTGATTGAGGTCTTATGTATCTTGTGTACATACAGTATTTCAAATGTTTCATATCAAGTAAATCGAATCGGCCTCTCATTATTCCAATTAGTTTCGCAGCTTTTTTCAGTAATTTTTGATTTATGGTTATGGATTTGGAGTTTTGATGTGTAGCATCATTTTTGTTCCTTCAATCATTAAAATATTCACAAGTTTCAAACAACTGAGAAAACATTTTCTATACATCAATATGAATATCTAGAGAAAAGTCAATCTTTTTGTTAATAAAAGAATTTGTATAAATGTCTCATCATTTCAACAAATAGAGTATTTAAGAAACTTTTGTCGGATGTGTGCCTTAGTATAGCGCTAAAAACGACTAACTTAGCTGTAAGACAATGAGCTCGTCTTGGCTTTACCTTAAAAATGTTGTATGGGGGGGGGCAGCACACCTCAAAATCAATTTCTAAATGAGGGTCCCATAAAGGTTTCTACCATAGAATGAAGATGAAATTTATTTTTGGTACAGATTGTTAGAATGGAACTAAAATAAAAACCTGGTTTGGAACATAGTTTTTTTCTCAGCATATTTATCATGTTTCGGCTTGTCAGGCAATTATCAGCGTCCAGTTGATAAATGAGTCTAGATTTTATAAATCGGTTAGAAATTATCAAAAAAACCCAAAACAAAACAAAATGATGATTAATAACAGTCTTGGAACATTAAGATCCACTAAAGTAATCAGAGGAAGCATTGTAAACCATAAGGAGAAAAAAAAGAAAATGTTTCGTTTAAAAAAAACGTGAAAAAAAAAAACAAAAAAAAAACAACCACAAAAGAAAAAGAAAAAAAAAACAGCAAAATCTTTTTTCTCTTTTTGTGGTTTTCGATGCTTCTACGGTGTTAAAGTTGTGTACCACTAAAAGACTTTACGACCAAAATCGTTACGATCGAGAACAATGGCGTAATTTTTATCACTCAAAATTCCATGACCTCTGGTAATATCATTGGAGCGATGTAATAGAGGATCCAAGCTTAGGCTCCCATTGGTTTTCTCACAAGTCTAGATTCATGGTCCTGCATTCTTTCAAGAAAGTGACCTTGAAAGCTTTGTTGGAGAAACTTGAGTGTTTAAACGCATGATATTTAAGTAGCGCTTGACTGTCGTTTTGTTTGGAGTGTACTGTATCCTGGAACATAAAATAAAGAAGTGTGGATCAATGAGATTGTATCTTATTTATAGCCCATCGTTTCAAAGGAAGAAAAATGTCAATTAACACCATCGTTATAAGCTTACTTTGGAGAACACACACCTTCCTTACCTTTCATTTCTCCCTCCCTTCCTTCTCCAAATGTGATTATGTTTTATCACAATTCGAAACCCTCTAGACAAGTTAACCTTCAATCAAACCGAAAATAGATTTTTTTATTATATGAACCGGAAAAAATCCAACTCAAAATCAACCTTTGTATGTTATTTTAAATATTACGAGATAGGCGTCTTCAACCAGGAGGGGAGGATTTCAGGGAGGACGAATCCGGACCTTAGATTGTCAGATCCAACCTGTTGGAATATTGATCTTCTGGCACTGCTAATAGTGTTTAATTACTCTCCCTTAAAAAATAAATGGAAATCCAACTGTGCTAACATGAAAGAATAAAAGATTCTTAATATCATATGCATGCATACTAGTTCACCCTTGTTGTAAATAATGCTTGAATGATTTTGCAAGTGAACATACAATTTATCAAGTTTAACGTAACATACAATCCTTCCAGCAGTAAGTTACGTCACCAGGCATAATTGATGACGTAAGTGTGACCAACGACAAATGTACATTGCTAATAATCATACAAGTCAGAGAATCTTGGTTGAGAGGAATGACTCTCTGAAATATATTGGAAAAGGATCATGGACAAAAAAAGAGATTGAGAACCACTGCTATAAAACCATTCCCTAGGGAAATTATCGAGTACACTGAAATGTTCTACAATATAAAATATAGTGTCAAGCGTTTATGCGTATGTTGACGCACTATATCGTCCATTAGTAAATATATTCCTTTTTTAATAGAAAGCATACATTGTCAAAGGTCAATTCTCTTGTATATACACATATTCAAAGATATACGCTGCACCTGATCAGAGGCATAGCTGAGAGGGCATTGGAACCCTTCGGATGCCCAATGGGAGGGGACACCAAAAGCCTCATGAATAGAAGTTCAACTAACTCAGTTCTACTGGAAAATCTCACGGAATTTTGGACGGGGTCCCATAAGTAGCCAAGCACTCAAATCACTAGCTAGTCCTCTACACCCGATGGTGAAAAAAATAATCGCTGATACGTGTGTAACTTGACTGTTCGAAGCTTGAATGCATGTGTTGTTTATGTATAGATCAGATTTTGAATAAGTTTACACAATATGCATGTGAACAAATGTGAACACATGTCTGCATAATTCATGATTCGGTCTATTTTGGCTCATATCTAACTCTCTTTGTTGATATCAATAAATCAACCTCATTCTATAAATATCTATCACTATCTACCTATCATAAACCTGTGCATATGCATTTTCAGTGAGTACATATTTTAGTGCACGTACTCAAGAATACGCACATTTTATGTAAATATGCTTGCATGCACGTGTGTGTGTGTGTGTGTGTGTGTGCAGGTGCTTGCATAATGTTCATACACAAAGGCGCACCATAAGCAGGTCACGTAATCATTTGTATATTTCCGAAGTATTCATTGCATAATGTTCGGTTAATGGTATCAATATTCACCACTGGATTAAGTGCACTGGTTATCATTAGTCCACATACTTATTGGTAAATGTACCTAAACGTACATTATATGAATATATATATATATATATATATATATATATATATATATATATATATATATATATATATATATATATATATATATATATTCATTGACATATATTCATAAGTATGTATGTAAGTCACGGTGGATGCATGCATATAAGAACATTTAGAAAATTGGTTTGTATATATAAATGCACTCATGTATGTATGTATATATGCACACAAGTTTACATATGAAGGCGCACGCTTGCATACGCGCGCATACACACACAAACACACACACACACACACATATATATATATATAAGAGAAAGAGATACATCATTGTATCAGCATGATTTCCTACGTTTGTTCATGTATGTAGTATACACTTTCGTATATGAGCAATTATGGAGGCATTGATACAGGTTTGCGTTAGTTTAGAAAAATACGTTCAAACATACATATTCATTATATATATAATGAACAGTGTAAATCGTAAATCAGAGAGCGCATATCTCTGGTCGGGACAGGGTAATTATGCATAGATACACCCCATAATTTATTCAGTTCTTCCATCGCCTATTGTCAACGTTTCCACAAGATGTAACGCCGTAAGTGTGGCAAATGATGGATCCACTCCAAATGGTTTTAATCAGTTCTTTCGTAGTCTATTGCCCAATTTTTTCACCAAATGTCATTGAAATTCATTGGGAACTTTTGAAGATATCGTGTTATGAGCAGATACTGATATAATGAACACTGATTTTTGTTAGTTTGCCCTCCATAACACTTGATTCTCGCTCAGGGGGTAAAAATCGTGCTGATGAAAGTACTTCCTTCTCGCAATATGAAACCATGGACATTCTTACTGAAACAAATTAGCTATTATTTTTTCTTGAATAGTTTCATTGGAATTGAAATATATCTGCAAATAAGGTTTTAAGAAGTTTGTATATAAACAGTGTCACGCACATGCACATATCTGTGCATACGAATACACATACACACACACACATATAAACAGACACTCATATATACACACAAAGATATACACACTCATACACACTTGCATATTACCATTTTTCCCCTTTTTAACGTAATTCTATGCGCAGCTTGCAAAAATTCATTTGTAAACAAAGTTTGAACTACAGCAATGCCATGATTAGTGTTGGTTTGATGAGGTCTGATTAGGGTATGGCTGTACAAATTGATATAATTAAGTATAAGCTGGAAACAAAACACATTCAATTATAATAAGAGCTTGAATAGCACGATTTTGATTATTTCAGATTTTAATGTAGTTCTATTGAGATATTACAGCACAAACTAATGTAACTAAGTATAAGCAGAAAGCAAAAACACATCAGACCTTGAACATTGCAGTATTGAACCGTGCGCTGAACTTTGGAATAAATTAACCACACTATCCAAAGTATACTTACATGTCCAAATATATTCAAACACATAATTTTTATAACTGCACATTGTATCTATTGATTTACACATGTTCCTTTTTGAAGACATGAGTGTGCAGGCATGCGTGATTCTATGTATACCCACATACGTACATAAGTAAGCATTAATTTACACGCTGTATATTTGCTGATAAATCATTCAATACTGGTCGAAGCCCGTTTTCAAATATTTTTGACAAACCTTACTTGATTTTCAACCCTTTCCCACGAAAAGCACCCATCAAATCGAAGTGAGGCAATTAAATTTTCAAGGCAAATCGATAGCACCATGCTTTTTTGAAACCCTTTTTTTTTTTGTTCCTGGGTAATAAGTTTTCTGATTGGCTAACCATTTTCTAAACCATTACACGTAAGAAATCAGAAAATAACACTCACTACCCAGGGACACTTACGAATAAATGCCACTGTCCTGGTCACAAAAGTAAAGTTTGAAGGGATAATAAACATTTTCTATACCTTCTACACAATTATAACACTCACAAGCAATTATGAAACAACACTCACTACCCTAAACAAAAATTGCGATACACAGTGTAATTTGTTAAAGAGGAGATTTACAGTCCAACTAGAGAGTATCAAAATTGTGTTGTAAAGTTCAAAAAACTAAAATTTCAATCCATTCGCCCTTTCTAAAAATTCATCTTTGAATTTTAAATTATAAATCGTCAACCAAAACCTTGAGGTTCCAAGTTGTCCCGGCTGGCTTTGTATGAATCACACATACAAGCCGCATCAATGGAGCTAGAGGGCTGAACATTTAAACATTTATTCTTTTTTTTTAACAATTCCTCCGCCCCAGTAGGTTTTTCAAATAGGGTTCAGTTTGCAATGAGTAAGTCATGCCAAATTCCACATTTTTTTTTAATTCGGAAAAGGCGAGAGAAGTAACTTATTCATCGATTACCCTTCTAATCTTCCTAATCGACCATTCTAACATAGTGTGCTGTCAAAAGACGTTGGTCAGATGGTGGTTTTTGTTGAGTGGAGTGACTAACAAGACCTGTTGTCTCAAATGCCCAAGGTGCAACTGCTGATGTGATACATTTGCCGGCTGCAGTACGTATGTTGAATATCATTGCTGTATTTTGATTCGATTTGCGTAAGTATGATGTATGCGTGGACATGTCAAGTTTTGATTGTAAGAATGAGTGGGAATCGCGTGACCCCATTCTCTACAAGAACAGGTAGGAAAAATTGGGAATCCTTCTTTGAGAGAAAATTTTAAAAATTACGTATTCAAGATTGGTTATTGAATCTTGTCTAAATGTCTATTCAAAACAAGCTTCAATATAATTTATTCTGAAGTTCTATGAACTTTTGTTAGTATATCTTAATATATTAAATATATTAATATTTAATATATTAAGATATACAAACAACAGTTCTTGGATGTTTTCTTCTCTCATCTAAGATTTTTATCAGAAATCTGCACCAATTTTATAAATCAATATGAATCAAGCACTTTTTTTCATAAAATACGTAAGAATTGTCCTTCCACGTATATGAACGTGAAAATCAAAATTCGTGCGTCTCACGCAGAATACGTAAGACTTGGAGGGTCTGCGTGCGTGTATGTACTTCTGTGTTTATACAAGTGCAGGAAGCATCGGCTTCTGCCGCTTCTCATCGGTTAGTGTTCCCAGATTGGACAAAGCGACCAGATTGTTTTGGAATCCATTTTGCACAAAATAGGCGCTTTACCTGTACGTATTCAGCAATGTATGTACATATACATCTATAAATGTAGGGCAGCGTGTTTAGGCATTGATATTTAACGATTTGGATTCAAATTGCATGAGTTTTGTGTACGTGTATGTTGTACTTCTGTTGTATAAACAAAAGTACACACATTTTCTTTGGAATATACGCAAGTATCGGGTATGAACGGTAGCACTGCGCCCTTTATATGATCAAGTTGAGATTTTACGCAAACATTCATCGGTATATAGTAACATATTTGAGCATCGATATTCGAAAATTGAATCTTACTCAAGCAGGAATGAGTTGAAACTAATATACACTGTGGTTCAGACGAATACATACGTATTAGTAATGTGTACATTTCCATACATTCAAACAGGGAAGGGTACTATTCAAAGATTCGGGGAAATTGGACATTGTGTAAGAACCTAATGTAGTACGGACATTTGCCATTAATCTCCACGAAATCAATGAATACATGTATGAATGGGATACTTCGAGGGAGACGGTGAAAATCATGTGTTGGGATAACTGTGGTCAGTGCTTAAGAATGAATGATCAAATTCGCGTGAGTACATGTATATATATATATATGGGTATACGTGTTTCTGTGTAAATTTGAAGATGTCAAAATACTGTATTTGTATCGGATCGTATTGACACTCTTAAATACACTAGGGATGAAAGAACGGGGAGGCGGCAAACTAATAAAAAGCATTTGTCAAAATGGATGTTTAGGTGAGCATACGCTCGACGGTGTATATGTATGTGTGTGCGTATGTGCGATGACGTGCATATGTGTGATATATTTTGTTTTGAATATATATTCATACAAACCATCGGCACGTACGCATACGTACACTTAATGGAGTAGATCTAAAACACGCATATGTGCTAAACTCGCGCACAAGACTTCAGATAATTACACATACATAAGTATATACGTATATAGATGCTGCTGTACATACATATATGTATATATATATACATTCTTTTTCAAACTGTACACGTGTGCTTCGTGTGAATGAACAAGCATGTATGTGTGTGACTGAGATAGAGATAGACGCAGAGTGAGTATTTGCTAGACATCGAATGTGCGTGTGTTTGTGTTTCTGGAAGTTCACGTAAACGAGTTTATGCGTGATACGGCAATGTGTTCGTGTGCCTCTTTTCTTTAAGCACACGCATGTTTACCCGTGTTCATATGTGCATCACAATACGTACATATGTAAATGTATGCATGTGTAACTATTCTTACATACACACATTCCAAGCCAAAAGGAACGAGCAAACACATCATGTCGCACTTTACACACTTACGAATACCCACTTGCGTACACATATGTCGGACCATTGTCATAATACTTATATGTGAGTGTGTGCAATATGCATGTGTAAGACTTTTCCTATACACATAGAACTCCAAGAGAAGCAAACACAACACAGCAAACACACATACTTTAGGCATTGCCTCCTCAACCACCACCTCCTCCTCCACTCAGTGCGCCTGCGCGCAGTGCAAACGGGCAGAGTCGGGCTGTTGGAGAGAAGAAGCTCATCTTCTTCATCCTCCCGAACAAGTCTTGACACTAATGCTAAGCGTGTGCGCGTTTCTGAGTTGGATTCTTTCGACAGATTTCTAATACTGTTTATCAATGCCTTTAATCCCCGCGTGAAATTCTCTTGAATTTCTGTTGGTGCTCTTACCTAAATTCTGCCAGTTTTACACACAACGCCGTTGCCGGACACGTTTGTTACGCTTCAATGAATTTTGTTTATCACGTTCACTAAACACACTGGCGGCTGCACTATAAGTACACCACTTCTATCAGTAAATATATATATATATATATATATATATATATATATATATATATATATATATGAAATATAAATAAAATATATATATAGAATAAATACATGCATATATATACATACACACATCCAAAAATATAAATATATTCGATATCGGTATGAATATATATAGTTATATTCTATACATCTAATATGTATATACCTAATTATGTGTGTGTGTGTGTGTGTGTGTGTGTATATATATAGATATATTCTATGTATGAAATCCATATACACGTAAGTATTCAGTCTCTATATATTACACATATATATTCTATAAATATATAATGAATATATATGCATATTGAATTTAAATATAAGATACAGACACACATATACATACAATATATATGCATAAAATATTTACATACATATTCTATAAATATAAAATACATGCATATATATATTCTATACATATTAGATACATACACGTATGCGTATATATTCCATGCATATGAAATATATTCATATCATATGCATTATTATATGAAATAATTAGTCTTATGTTCCATATATAGAAATACTGACTTATATGTATATTCTATGTACACAAATGCTTATTTATATACCTGATATATAATGCGTGTATATATATATATATATATATATATATATATATATATATATATATATATATATATATATATATATGTATACATATACATATATATATATATATGTATACATATACATATATATACATATATCTATACATATACATATATAGATATATATACAAATGTATAAATACATATATATATATATATATATATATATATACATATACATTTATATATATATATATATATATATATATATATACATACATATATACATATATATATATACATAAATATATAGTATATTCATACGCTATATGAAACACACACAAATATATGAAACATAAAATACATACATAAATACACTGGAAATATATATATATATATATATATATATATATATATATATATATATATATATATATATATATATATATATATATATATATATATATACTTTATATGCATAAAACACGTGCATATACGTATATTCTATGTATATAAAATATTCGTATATAATTTGTATATATATAGATAATACATATATATATATATATATGTATATATATATAATGAATATACATGTATATCATGTACACATTATGCATATAATACAAATATAAACATAAAATACGTATTCATTTGTATGTGTACATATATGTATTTATATATTCCATATACATATGAATAAAATATACAACGATTAAATATATATTGATATATATGGACTATGAGAATATATATATGCATATATATTTATATATATAAGTATGTATACACATATGCACACACATATATATTTATGATCATATACATCTGTTCACATATATATAAACATTAAACATATATATACATATATATGTGTATCCGTACATTCACATACACACATATATGCATACAAACATAAATGTACATGCATACAAATACACACACACATACACACACACACACATATATATATATATGCACACGCTTGTATGTATGAACATATGTATACGAATATATATATATATGTAAACTTACATGTATATATGCATATACATATAAATATATATTTATATATGCATATATATTCATATACATATATACCTTTGTATATATATCTATATACACATGTAAATATATATGTATACACATATACATATATATACACATATACGTACGTGTATACACATAGATACACTTATGTGTGCATATTTATATACATATACATATATACACATATATACATATACACATATACTTACATACATATACATATATGCACATATACATATATATATTTACAAATATATATACACATATGCATACACATATATTTACACATATATATACATATACACACATGCATATTTCTATATATTGATATGTACGTATATATACATATATGTAAATACATACGTAAACACATATACATATATACACATATTTATATATAGATACATAAACATATACACGTGCATATATATACATACATATACATATATGTGTGTATGTATATATGTACATATATACGTGTTTCATGTATATATTCACATACATAGGTACATACATACATATGTATAGGTACATATACATGTATAAATACATAGGTGCATACACATGTACATATATACATATATATACATATATATATATATACATAAAGGTACATACATATATGCATTAACCGGCATTCAGGCACACACACACACACACACACACACACACACACACGCATATATATATATATATATATATATATATATTAATATATATATATATATATATATATATATATTATATATATATATATATATATATATATATATATATATATATATATATATATATATATATATATATGCTTATGATACATTATCACTAGTTTGGTCATCCCAAAAAAAGAAAATCACAGAAAAATTTTAAAATATAGAAAGTCGAGGAATATGCAACTTTTGAAATGAAATAATATTCAATAAAGTAAAAAATGACTGACTACATTAAAACTCCAAAGAATAGGTGTTCCACCGAAACTAACATTCAATGTCATAAAAAGTGAAATCAAATAGCAGAAAACAAAGCAACCACAGAAATAGAGATAAAAAAATTGGTATAAACCAATGTTTAAATTAGAAGTAAGAATTAGCAAAGGTAAAAAATGCATCCAATTTAAAGAAAAACACTTATTCACGAACAACTGACTGAATAAAATTTTCTGCATAAACAAACAGAAAATCAGCTTTAGTTGTACTGAAAAATCTGATACACTCATCACGAAATACAACAGTAGGGTAATTAAATGAATCCTAACAAAGACTGCGTAAATAACAAGACTACAATAATTTCCCTTTGCGAAGCAAATGTCTCAAATCAAATATTATGAACCAAGCCAAAATATCAACAAAAGAAAAAACCCTTAAAAGGGAAATATCACATAAGAATATTGAAACACCCTTCAAATTAAAATTAGCAGAACCATAGATCATTTTTTCTGATGAAAATTATAAAATTAGAACATTCCTATCCATATTAAATGCTGAAATTTTTAGACCAATCGTAAAATGGATAATGCTCGAACAGGCCATTGAAACTCTATGACACTTACGCCCAAATGGGCAATTTGAGATAATTAGTTTTGCCAAAATAAGTAAGAAAAACATGTGAATAGATTTATCAAAAAAAAAAAAACAAAAACAGTAAAATGCTGGCACCATTTATAATTCTTATTAACAGACATCACATGATGATCCGCATATAGATACAACAACAATAACTAACAAAGATATCTCGTTCAGGGAGCGATCTCAAAGATATAACTAATCAAAAGAATTACCTCAAACAAAACAAAGCAGACCAAAATCCGATATAATCACATAACCAGTTATGGTCATCGAGCAAGGTTCCTAGCGTGGAGAATGATATCTAAGTAAAGATGAACAATGCCTATGGAAAATATATAGAACCGGCTACCATTGACCAATAAAGCAACAATCATATAATGAGCCCTGGCATGTAATATATAGCTGCAAGTAAAAACACACAAACTATACAAAATACAAATGACTCTTATCAAACTAAAATCTATTGACCTAGTACAACAAATGAGATATTTGGCAAACATTTCTAAGCAAGAATCTAATAAAAACCTCATCATTCAGCAGAATGAGCCAAGATACGGTATAAAAATTAACTTGATTGTGTAGGAAATCCAAATTTAAACTGACACACATACATATAGACATATATTGATACATACATGAAGGTATAAATTTATATATATATATATATATATATATATATATATATATACATATATATATATATATAAATATATATATATATATATATATATATATATATATATATATATATACATATGTATATATTTATGCATCTATGCAAACATACATGCATGAATAAAACATTTACATGTACATATAAAACATATATATATATAACATAAATATATATCTATATATATATATATATATATACACAAAAATACATATATACATGAATGTATATAAATATATACATGTATATGTATAAACGTATACATCATTACGTACATGTATTAAAAACATATACATTTATACATAAATAAAAAAAATATATGTATATATAGATATATACAAATATATGAGTATACACGTATGCAATGATATGAATGTATATACATACATACATATATACATACGTAAGTGAGCACATGTGTAAAAAAATTATATGTACATATATACGTATATATATGCAAACATATATACTGATTAAAGAGCATACAGACACATATATTTATAATATATATATATATATATATATATATATATATATATATACACACACACATATTTATAAATATGTATACAAACATATAAAACATATAGATACGTACAAATATATACGTACATGTGGAAAACATATGATTATATATGTACATGAATATATACATATATACACATAAATAAAAAATTATACAAATATATATATATATACACTCATATATGCATATGCCAACAGATGAATTAATATATATATATATATATATATATATATATATATATATATATATATGTATATATATATATATATATATATATATATATATGCATAAGTACCAACATGTATATATATATATGCATATGAATACACACATACATATATACACACATATAAATACAAACTTGAACGTAAACATTTGAATATAAATATATTTGTATACATATATATATATACATATATATATATATATATATATATATATATATATATATGCATATGGATATATACATATATTTATGT
>OY735243.1:609584-622084 GCA_963457665.1 Thysanoteuthis rhombus | reverse complement strand
CAAACCTATCACCAGCGAAGAATGATACTCTCTTTTTATATGGGTACATTAAGTTGGAATTGCGTAAAACAATTGCACATCACTAGTATCTCTTATAGACTATGAGGTTCCAACATTCAAACCACTTTACCCAAGGTGTTGTCATCTGATTAAAAAAAATGTTTTGCAAGACTAGCTTGGTAACCACTCCTCATCAGAAAGATATTGAATGTGTACACGCATATATATATATATATATATATATATATATATATATATATATATATATATATATATATATATTGGCAGCAACTTTTCTTTAACGTTTTTTTATTTTATCAAATTGCAAGTCTTTGGATTAATTATAGAATCCAGATCCAAAAACTAATTCAAATCGAAAACACATTTTTTAGATTACACCGTAAACAGAATTTAGTTTTTCAAATTTAGTGATGCGATTTGTTCACAATATTCTTTGATGTGGTCAAAGATGTCTAAATTTCATCCTGGTCTGGCTTAAATTGAATTTTGATAACCGTGTAATCTGAAGTCTTTTCGCGCATTTTCCTAGGTTTCAATGTACGTAAGAATCTTTGGATGTTGTCATATTTTAAAGACTTTTTTAGTACTTATCATACCACCCCCTAAATAGGATCTCAAGATATAATTTCAAGTTTTGGTTGACGTATGTTAGAGCTATTTGGCATGAAAGCCTTTCGTTAAGGCACGAATCCGAATTACCGTGCACCATTAGGCATTAATTTTCTTTCATTACTTACTTTCCTGTGTACATTAGTGTTCGCTGTCACTTTTCGAAATGGCAAAAAAGGATATCTTAGCGGCAACCAGCGAAGAATAACACCATTTTTCTATATGGACATATTAAGTTTGGGTTACATAAAATGATTGTTCAGCACCATTATACTTCATTGACTATAAAGTTCCAATTTCCAAAGCTGTTCACTTGAGGTGAGAAAGCCAGCTCGGGTAAGAGAGGGGGGCAAATGTCTCATTTGCCCCAACCCCAGCGGACACCCATGTTGGTTTATAACATACGTCTTTCATGCAAACATCCTATATAGAACAGCCATTTTACCAGAATTACTTATTCCTCTCTATGTAAAGGGTCATCTTTGGCTATGTATGTATATATGTGTGTGGCGGTGGCATTGAGGGTCTATGCGAGCACATATGTAGACATTTTAGAATATGAATAAGAGCCATCCGGTATGCTGGTCAGTGCACATCGTTTCACTCTGTGTGCACGTTGCTCTCTTTGAGTGTGCATACGTATGAGTGTGTTTGTGTGTGTGTATGTGTGTGATGAAGTTTCAATGTATTTAATGAAGGGGAGTTCTAGATTGTGCATTTTGCTGCTCGTGCTAATTTGGGTGGGGATTGCGGGTGAGTAAACGTCTGTGCGTGCATCTTTGTGTCTGTAGAGGCGGGCTCAATAGCGTGCCATTTTAACAAACATATGTCGTTCCTATTTAATGATAAAAACAATGCGGGGTGACTTAACATTTCGGCCTCTTTTGCTTTATAGCCTCGAGCCACGGAAAAAACAATATAATGATTGTTGGCAAAATAAAAACAAAGGCAATTCGCGAGAGAGAGAGAGAGAGAGAGAGAGAGAGAGAGTGAGAGAGAGAGAGAGAGATGAGAAAGAAGGACAGTCATACAGTGATAGAGAAATAAAATGACAGATATAAATGCGGAGGAAAAACAAACCTTTTTTTTTTATTGAAAATAGACGTTCTCCTCTCTTTGAACGTTTAAATGGGAATTTTTTTCTTATTAGTATTTTGAAAGCGAGATATCGACAAAACTTATCCTTATTATATTCAGTATCATCTTTCCTCTTGATACAATCATTTACCGAATCTTTTGCCGTAAATGATTTTTTTTTCTTCGGACGATTTTGAGCATTTACTATAAAGCATTTAAACAAATACAAAATCTTCGAGGAGAGAAAAAAAAGAGAGAGTTTCACATAAAGACACATAATTTGGCTGCAATGCTTGAACAGGAAGCTATTGGATTGTGGGAAATAATAATAATAATAATAATAATAATAATAATAATAATAATAATAATAATAATAATAATAATAATAATAATAATGATGATGATGATGATGATGATGATGATGATGATGATGATGATGATGATGATAATAATAATACTACCACCACCACTAGAATATACCTATTCAAAATGATGGTGTTATTTATGCATGGATCGGCACCACGGGGCTATAAGTTATTTTCTCAGGTGATCTATTTTAGTAACTCAAGTACCCTAATTTGAATTTCTTTTCAAGTCTAAACTCAATTTATGCTGTTTTAATGTGTAATGATCAGACATAAATTCTTAAGAATCTCTATCACATAATCTTCATCATGTCATATCATAAAAGGAAGTTAAATTAACCAATGGGATACGTGAGCACAAAGAAAGAGAGAAAAATTAGCATACACGCTTGTTATATGTTTTGAAGATAGGAATGTAGATTAACCAATGAGATTAATGCCCAAACAGAGAAGAAATTTGTATACATGGCTATTACTATCAATATCATCATCATTGTCTTGTCATTATGAAG
Source organism: Thysanoteuthis rhombus (assembly GCA_963457665.1). Taxonomy (NCBI): domain Eukaryota; kingdom Metazoa; phylum Mollusca; class Cephalopoda; order Oegopsida; family Thysanoteuthidae; genus Thysanoteuthis; species Thysanoteuthis major. Next base: position 619,500 of record OY735243.1, on the reverse strand, counting down.
AATACTGTCATCGTTAATAATTATTATCATCGATGCTGCAAAGGATCGTTTTAAATTTTGAGTACTCGAATGCAATTCAATAAAACAGGAGGAAATAAAAAATAAAGATAAGAAAAGATTATCTTGGGAGGATTTTAAAAAGACGGGCATAAGTAAACGGCAAAAGATTTTATGAAAGAGGTGAATACATAGGCAATATCAGTAGTGAGGTAGACAGGAGCCTCCCTAGACTGGTCAAAAGAATAGAAATCGATAAATAGACGAACCAGGAAACTAATGACTTTTTACAATGCCCTGCACCCCAGGGACGATACTGCCACACCATATGTAAAGATGAAGGAAAGATGTTGAGGAATCGGTGGCAAGAATCAAATTTGAAAAATAAGCACGATAGTGTGATTAAAGTTTTAGGAAGATCAGTTGGAACAATGCAATGGGATAAAAGGAAGATGAGTGTGAAAATGATGAACCTTGCCGATGTCAAAATAAGGGGAGGTAAGCTCCAACGAGACTTGCAGTTTCTGCTATCATTCGCCATAGGAATGATATTGCTGAAGTACATATCGCAACACAGATTTTACCAAGTCGGGGGAAAGGGAAATCGAGTCATGAATATTAATGATCTCAGAATCTTCGTTGAAAGCAAAAAGGAACTGGACAACCTTATACAAACTGCCAGGATCGATATTCAAGACATTGGACGGGAGTGCAGCATTGAGAAATGCTGAATGTTGATTATGTGTGAAAGGGAAAACAAGAAAGAACAGCAGAATTTGAACTAGCCAGGGCCCTTTTAAACTGGACAAGAGAAGAACTCAGAAATTAGAACTGCAGAAATACCTTACGGTAATGCATAAAGCCTTGCACCTAAGAGACGATGTCGACAAAATGTAAAAAGAAACGAGGGCAGGAGATGACTTATTAACACCGATGGTTGCATTGACTGTCGTCAAGGGACGAGAACAGTGGTTCCCAAGCTTATTATGTCACAGAACCCTAATGCGAATTTTAAAAATCGCTGGAACCGATACCTTTTCCTAATGGCAACCCCACCATCTATTCAAATTTTGAAAAGACATTAAATGATGCAGAAATCATTCTAGCGAGAATGTGTCCATATAAAAAATGTATATACTAATTAAAACAAAAATCAACCCCGTTTTTCATTGTTATAAATTTGTATTTGTTGTCAAGAATATCATTAGAGGCAGATTGATTTTTTAACAGCAGCTCCTTTATCAGATTATATAAAGGCAGAGTCTTTTCAGCTCCAAAAAGGGATAAGACAAGATCATATCAACTCACCCAAACTCTTCACAGCCTGCCTCGAGATGATCTTCCGAAACCTAGACTAGGATAATAAAGAAATCAGAGTAGACGGCGAATGCCAAAGTAACCTCAAATTTGCTGACGACATCGTCGTTCTTGCTGAAAAGCTTAAGGACCTCCAACTTATGCTGGATGAATTGTATTTCTTCAAACAAGAAAGTTGGCTTTCACATGAATTTGGACGGAAAGGTCATGTACAATATCACCTCAGAATGAAGCACACAACGGTCTACAAAAAAATTGAAGATGTAAAACTGGAGAAGATAGACCAAAACATTTACAAAGAACAACAGATCTCTATGAAATCCTCAAAAGAAGGAGAAATCAAGCGCAGGATCACTCTAAGATGGCAAGCCTTCGGCAGAGCAAGAACAAAAAGATCCAATTAGTCCTAGAAAGAAGGGTATACAACCAATGCATCCTCCCGATAGTCAACTATGGGGTCACAAGACAGAACAATATATTTGGGGAAAAACAGGAGTCCGAGACATCGATTAGAAATCTCAAATGACGATGGGCTGGTCATGTTGCAAGGATAGCAGACAACCGACGAACATCGTGTCTTACAGCTTGGATCCCCAGAGATCACGAACGAAACTGAGGCTGGCAGAATATAAGATAGCGATACAATCTAGACAAGTTCAGAAAGTATTTGCTTTGCAACAACCATAATAGAAAGGTCTAGCGAATCCTGGGGAAGGTCTATGTTAAACGATGGTTATAATGATATAAAGGTCAAGATAGAGGCACAAGAAAGGACCAAATTCAGACCGTGCAGAGATAAAGACGAGACAATCAAGTAAGTTAGAACATCAAATTAGCTCAAGAGGTGTATAAGAACAGGCATGACTAGGTGAAGATAATGTACACAGAACTGTACCAGCGATTGAACCAAATAAACCACTGGTACATATACCGACCAGAATCTGTTTCATTTACTTTTAGTCCCGTCTAGCCACGCCTAGCCACGCCTCTTGATCACTTTTCAAGTCAAAGAGTAAGTAAGAAGGGAGTTTTCATACCACAGAATCAAAGCCAGTAAAAAAACGTGTTAGAATGAATTATTGATATGAAAATTCTGAAGTCTAAAACACTAAAATATGACCTGTTTAAAATGAAGAATAAAAGACTAGCGCTGGATAAGGCAGTTATTCACTATGGATTTAAGACTGTCGAGATAGCACTCGTGGAGAAAACATTTAAAAGTTCATTCTACATAACATATGTTCTTGAGAAGGAGCCGTTCGCACAGAACTTACTGCGAGTCCTTGATACATTTCAAAAGTACGGATAAGCCTAAACTGAATTATGACGATAGCGCCAATAATGGTCGGAGCACTGGGAACAGTCCTTAAGAACCTAACAAAGATGTGCTATGAATCTTAAGGGAATCGAAATTATCATGACGACAGCACAACTGAAGTCGGTTATAATATCGAAGATAGTGTTGGGGACACCTGTTGTCACTCGATATCTAATAAATGACACTAGCCTCTACTGGTGTGAAACTAAACAAATAATAATAATAATAATAATAATAATAATAATAATAATAATAATAATAATAATAATAGATAAAAAATAAATAAATAACAAAAAATAAATAAGGATCTCAAAAAATAACGCTGCAGTGGAAGAAATACCACTAGGAAGACTAGCCAAAGAAGAAAGACTAAAAAGAAATAGACAAAGGGCTGTTTAAATACATGCAGGACTGCACGTTCCAAAACAACAAAAGAAAATGTTACCAGGACCACTACATAGAAAGGAGACAGAACATAAAACCCAATGTCACAGAGGCAAAGAATTTCTGGCTGACGTATGAGGACACCCGAAAAGACACGAAGCTCCAGAATGGTTCGATAACATGAAAACGATAGACATAGTTGAGGGTGCTCAAATAGTACTGAATGTAAACACATTGGAACACACCTTCTAACAAATAGCCGACTGGAAAGCTCCAGAACCTGATGGACTCCAGAGATATTGGTTCAAGATGAGAGAATATACATTTCAAAGGAAAGAAGAGGACTATTACCAGAAAAACAGAAAAGATGCAGGAAATGAATCAAAAGGAGCAAATGACTAATTCTTCTTTGACCAGATAATCTTAAAAGATGTAAAAAAAAGAGGACAAATATTGCAATGGGATGGATCGACTATGAAAAAAATGTACATGATATGATACCACGTAGCTGGATAGCACAATGCCAAAGGATATTCAAGACCAATAAACCAGAGGTGAGATTCATTGCTAACTCGGTGAACTACTAGATCGTTGACTTGATAACTCTAGGCGAGAACGTAGTAGAGGTAAGTATAAAAAGCAGAAATTTCGTGGGAGACTCTTTATCCTCACTATTATTCGTTCAAATCATGTTATCCCTCAACAAAATCTTGAAAAACAGGATACAAATTCTCAAAAACTAATGGAAAAGTCAACCACCCTACACGGACGGCATAAAACTATTTGCGAAGAATAGGGCAGAGTTTGAAATGTTGTTCAACAAAGTAAAAGAATGCAGCAATGACATTAGGATGGTATTCGGGATAGATAAATGCACACTGATGGTGGTGTACAAAGGAAGGTACTCAGCAGCAGAAGGAATCGAATAACCGGTGAACAAAAAAATTAGAGCATAGAACACACAAGACGAATACAAATACCGGTGAGTTTTCGAATATGATGCGAAAAAAAAAAACGGGAAGAAATGGAAAAAAAAATAAGAAAAGAATACTATCGGAGGATAAGTAAATCATTAGACACCAAAGTAAATTGTAGAAATATGATGAAAGGGATGAACACCTGGGTAGTATCAGTAGTAAGATACACAGGTCCATTCCTTGGATGGACAAAGGAAGAACTTAAATTGATGGACCGGTGAACGAGATAGCTTATGATAAGGCACAAGAGTTTGCATCCCAGAGATGACACAGACTGTATGCAAAAAGGAAAGGCAGCGGTAGAAGACTTATCAGCATAGAAAACTATATCTAAACGGCCAAAACAGGATTATAGAAGTATTTGCCTGCAAATAGTAACAATATAAGGAGCGCTCGAAGCAGTGTAACGAATAACAAAAAGTAGCAAATGAAGGAGCAGCACAGCAAACAAGGAAAGAAAAATAGAAATAGAAAAAAGTATTCTGGGAATTCAAAAGACGGATACAAAATGCTGTAGACAAGAGATCATGGACATGGCTATGTAGACCACATAGCTATGCAAAGGAAACCTGAAGAGAGAAACAGAATCATTCATCATGACAGCCTGATATAAATGCATCAGGACAAATTATGTCAAGACGAAAATCGACAAAACCCAAACAAACAATAAATGCTGTCTATTTTGAGCAAGGAATGGGACCGTAAACAACGAGCGAATGTAGTCAACTAACCCAGAAAGAGTACAAAAACAGACGCGAGAGGGTAGCAACAGCGATACACTGGGAACGGTGCAAACGAACAGCATTCGACCATGCAGTGAAATGGTATCTGCACAAACTGGAGACAGACCTGGAAAATAGAAGCCACAAATTACTCTGGGACTTTGACATCCAAACTGACCACCCCGCCCAAGCGAGAACACCAGACATAGTAATCGGAAGAGAATCAGAAAAATAATAGACGTGGCCGTACCTGCAGATGACCGGGTATATACGAAAGAGAGTGAAAAGTCAGGGAAATAACAGGACCTGGCAAGGGAACTGAAGAAGATGTGGAACATCAAAGTCAGGGTAGTACGAGCAATGGGAACATTTAGAACCCTGCTAAAGATACTGAAAACGAGATTGGAGGAACTGAGGATAAGAGGGTGGATTGAGACAATACAGACCACAGCACTACTAGGGACTGCATGAATACTGAGGAGAGTACTAGAAATATGAAATCTACGACCCCCCTGCTGTTAGCATTGGCCTAACAGACAAGAAAAAGTGCTACTGTGATAGGTGAGGACGATATGAGAGGAAGAAGGCTGGAGATCTAAGGAAACTGTCACAGCCTTCAGCGATAACCACCAGGCAACTGGTCGGAAACTGTAGACCAAAGTATTGCTGTTGACTGAAGGAGTGCGAAGAGGAAGGCTCGAGACTTGGGAAGACTTGCTGTCACGCAACTTCCACCAGTGTCCACCAGGCAACTGGCGTGAAAATGTAAATGATAAACTCAGTAGCAGAAACTCGATCAACTGAATGAATTAGGGATGGAGAGGAAGAAGAAACAGAAAGGGTCGGAGAAAAGAAGAAAAAAGAACAAGAAAAAACGAAGAAAAATAAAAGGGAATCAAAGGACGGGGTCAAAGAAAAAAGAAAAAAAGAAAAAAAAGAAGAAAACAAAGAAGGGGTCAGAGAAAAAGAGGACAAGAAAAAAAAACGAAAAAAAAGAAGGATCAGAATGGGTTGGAGAGAAAAATGAAAAAGAATGAGAAAAAACGAAGAAGAATAAGCAATGATTTATGTCATCGTTCCAGCATTTTATTGCTGTTTTTCATAGTAGCAAAAAATGATTAATTAATGGCCAACAGCATTTACCAATTAGAATTTGCTATAATAGAGTCCAACAACAAATACAACGATATTCTACACCTGAGCAACGCCAAAGAATGAATCGGTCGAGACGATATGTGAACGGCATAGACAAAAAATAGTCCATTAGTCTTCAGAACTCTTTGAATTTTCACCGATTGTCTTCTATATTTTCAGTTCCCCACGGATGTTTTCCATGAAGACAATTCAAGGAATTCCCACCAGACCCTAAACTTTTACAATATCAACTAGGATTAGTTACGTTAGGCACAGGGCAACAGCTAATATTTGAGCGGCAATATGAATTAATCGATTTCATGGCAGAAGTTAACGAGAACCATAAGTTAGACGATGCGTCCAACGTCTGTAGTTGTAGTAACGGGAGGAGGAGGCGGAGCAAATAGTCTTTGAGTTAATTGATTATCATACTTGTAAGCTGTGGCGATTTTCTGAGAGAATAATTTTCAATAAAAATCATGAATTTGATATAAAATATTGAAGTCGAATATTCGATTATTACATCATGGCATTTATAACATCAAACCTTGAATGACATCACACCTCTTCCTTCCTTCCTATTGCCATCGTTTAAAGTGAGTGCAACCGACTGACGCACAGACGGACCGACTGACCAGCAAAAGGCGTCTGATAAAGCTGTTTGGACACATCTGAAAGAATGCAAATTTAGCAAATACCAAATGCAAGATACGCCCGAAACATTCAAGGAGAATTGAAGCATCCAATGAGGATTGATATGATTTTAGAAATAATTATTTGCAAGACCAGCTTGAACGCCATTATTCTACAGTAATGGCCCAGGTACTGGGCGTTAACTGAGCCAAAAATTGCAAGTATCCAAATATACAGAGATGCACACACATTTATAATATACATATTCAAGAAAGCACTCATGAAATCCCGCAAAACAAATTTTTGTTACCATGTACTTTTTATATTTCCCTCGATGTCCATTTTGTGAATTCGCTCGGATGAAATTTGTCTAGCGGTTGTCCCTGACCAGGCATCACATATTGCGAGTTTCTTCCCAGTCAAGGAGTTCTTGGAGGTTTGTGCGACACGTGAAAATGGACTTAGATACGAAAAACACACGAATCGACGTCACTCATTTCACCATATTGTTACAACGTACTTTCCATATTTACCTCTGATCGGTTATGTCCATTTTTTGATTGTTGCTCATTCGTCGCGCGTACCGTCATGCATAGGATCTTCTCACATAAGTGTGCGAGCGCGCATACGCATGCATACACAGAGGCACCATTCAATTCTAAATTGGCGAGTGCTCAAAACAATGAGTACGACGGACAAAAGGATCGGGATTATATTAAAGAGAGAGTACAGTACGCACCCATTTCCTTCGACATTTATTGTCTATCTCAATTCACTGTGAGGGTATATGAACTCTGATATGCGCCCACTATCTATACCATCTGCGTATATGCATACATCGCTATCTCTAACATATGCAAACACACTCACATGCGCAGACATAGAGATTAAGACAAATGCATATAAAGCAATTATCATTGAAATGCCGTGTCATTGCCATGTTCATCCTGTTAAGTAGAAATTCTTTCTAGAGTAAATATAAATTTTCACACATAAACGTTTATTCATCGGTATTTACTTGGCCTGGTACAAGGGGCCAGTCAAGTAAAATCTCACTACAGTAGTAATGATATGCTATAAGAGTTCACTAAACGAGGTTTCAAAGCAAGGTGACCTAAAATATCTCGTTTATGTTCTTATATTTATTTAGTGAGAACTGTTTCTGGACAAGTTTCGTTTAAATCTTATTTTTCATCAACAAAAATATACTTGGAATAAATACTCAGGTGCATTCTAAATCAACATCAATTTTTTTACACATTTTTTCAATGATACGAGTACGTTAGTTTCAACATAAAAAACATCAAAAGAAATTTTACCATAAAAATATTTAATATCATTCTTCCGGATGAAGTGATGACCTGTATTGAACGTTGGAAATAAAAACCTTTGTTTGGTAGAAAGCAGTAAACCAGTTTATAAATCAAATAATATTGGTGATATATATATATATATATATATATATATATATATATATATATATATATATATATATATATATATATATATATATATATATATATGCAACTCAACAGAAATCGACACTTTACTAACTTCTTTTGCCAGCATGCCGTGTTGGGGTGATCAATAAAAAATTAGAAAAAGGGGGGGATCAGTGATTAAATTATATCCATCGCTTCTTGATTGGGCAGTGAACCAAAAATAAAAAAATAACAACAAAAAACAAAAAACAAGCTGGTACAAACCAGAAGATCATTTCAGCGAGAACTTATATAGTAAATTAAAACCAGCACTGAATACCGTATGATAGAGGGTGAAAAGGGGGGAATTCAAGCGTTTAAGTACATTGGTGAGGCATGTACGCATGATACATACTAAGAGTGTTGGACCAAATGAAAAACTGGAGAAAATTTTTAAAATTATATATAAGCATATATAACATATATATAGTAAAATTATATATATATACATACATAGTATAGGTATTTAGTATATATATATATATATATATATATATATATATATATATATATATACATATATATATATATATATATATATATATATATATATATATATATATATTATAGGTATATATGTATTGTATTATAATGATAACTGTGTCATCAACAAACAGCAGTTTCGTTGTATCACAAGACTGGCTATGCACTATCCAAAATTCTTTCCAGTACCGTTTATTGGATCGAAAGTTAGATGGTCTACACTTGCCCTACTCGGAACTGGACGGTCAGTTGGTCCACATTGAGCAATATATATTTACTTGCATGCGATTCCTCATCTACCAAAAGTGCTTCGATCGAGAGTTGGAAGAGCATTCCTCTAGTAGCTTTTAGTAAGCAGGTACCCTACCTAAGAGTGCTCAACCCTGAGGAAGGGAACATTAATCATAATAGTTATTAATGATTATGTCATCCTAAGACAGCTGTATTGCAACTCATCAGTGTGACTATAGCCTATCCAGAATCCCTGCCAGTGCCACAAAGTAATATAGAAAACTTCGCCTCAGATGCAAATACTCTACCAATGCATTACACAGATCTGTCATCATATATATGTATTATATCATACATGTATATATATCACATACATTATATATTTATATGAATTATACATATATATACTACAGACTTTTAAATTATATATACACTATAGATAATCATAAAAATAACGCACGTACGTATATTTAAATCATACATATACTATATATATTAGTATATTATATATACTATACTATACATATTTATATATATATATATGTATATACATATATACATAATCTATATAAATATCATATATGTATCATATACATATACATTATAGTATAGTATATCATATATACTATACTATACATATACATATATATATATAAATATACATATATATATATACATACATATACATACATATATATATATATATATATATATATATATATATATATATATATAGAGAGAGAGAGAGAGAGAGAGAGAGAGAGAGGGAGATATATATTTATATATGTAATTATACATACTTAAATTCAACATTACTGACTGTCCAGCTCTGTGTAGGACAGAGGTGAGATGCAAGCTTCTAGGTCTGGAGCGAAGGTTTTGATCCTTCCTGGTGGTACTGGATAGTTTTAATGAATAGTCAATAGCCACTCTGAAGAGTTGTAATACAACAAAACAGCAGTCTGTGGATGACACAATTATCTAATTATTATAATAATTTATCATATATATATATACATGTGTATTATATGTATATAATATATATATGTATTATGTATGTATACATGTATATTGTGTATTATATACATACTATATACATGTGATATATACACACTATAAGTAAGACATATATGAACTATATATGTTATACAGAGATGAACTATATATCATGTAATACATAGATAAACTGCTTATACATGTAATACACATGTGAACTATATACATGCAATATATACATAA
>OY735243.1:602084-607084 GCA_963457665.1 Thysanoteuthis rhombus | reverse complement strand
CAAGTAAATCACATATCTATCATTCATATATAATATATATATATATGTGTTATATGTCATACATATCATATATATAGATCCTATATAACACATATATTCATGTAATGTACAATTATATATATATATATATCATGAATATATATCATATATATCACATATACATATATATATCATGTATATATATCATATATCATTTATATCATATAGTTCATATATATACATCATCAATGTGTATCATATTTATATCGTACATATATATCTCATATTTATATCTCTCATGTATATATATCATATATCATGCATGTATATTCATCTCTCATATTTTTCATATATATATACATAACACATATCTATCATATATAACGAATATATTAATCATATATATATATATATATATATGTATAGCATATATCACATATATTCATAAGATATGAATCATATATAATACATATATGTATATATACCTATTGATGTATATCAATAATATATATATATATACATATCATATATATCATATATATTCACAACATATATCTATCATATATATACCAATCATATATATATATATTAATCATATATATGTATCATATATATATCATATATACATATCAATCATATATATCAATCTTTTATACATATCAATCATGTATATATATAAATAGATAACTTTTATTTAGATATCATGCATATGAAAACATGTGATAAACATCTATCATATGTATACATATGAACATTACAAATGACCAGTGTAAGCGGAAGTTATTTTATTATTTAGAAAATAAACAAGAAAAATATTGCATCTATTAGAATGAAAGGAGACTCTACATATCTGTAAGATATATGTTGTTGATATATGAGATTTCTCGATGTAGTTTAGTCGGTAAACGACCAGTATTCAAATCAATTGGTTATTTCAAATCATGGCAGGGGCAAATTCCTTACTCCTCCAATTTTAATGGGGATTGTTCTCCTCACAAGTCCAGACTTTGAGTGAATAATTGAATTAAGTTGCCGATCGGTTGATCAGAATACCAACAAAATGAATGCAATTACTAACATCTTTCCATTCGATAACATAACCACTTGGTGCCCACAGGACATTAAATGCAACAGAGAAGGTCCAGACACAAGATGGAGGGATAAAATAGATTTCCGGTAAGATATGGCAGAGGTCTGTGCAAACGCCGTCGTCACGGAAGGAGATAAGAAAAGCCTTCCCCAGTTGTGGATTTATAATGGCGCATATATATATATATATATATATATATATATATATATATATATATATATATATATATATATATATATATATATAAGGGAAATAAATGGCTACATTGGAACAGACTTGATTTTGACTTTGAATATTGCGTACATAAACACTACACAGTAACACAGGTGTTTCCACGTCTATTGGATTTATCGCATTGAATATATTCTTCAGAAAGAGCAGACTCGTAGTTTTCTTGCGTGCGTGCAGTAACTAGGTGGCAAGGTATATATCTTCATAGGTAAGTAGTTAGATAAATCGATAGATGTATAGGTGGGTAAAGGTAGAGAGCTGTCTTTTCGGACAGAGCAGACAAGTCGTCGTCACAACGTGCAGCGAACATCTCTCAATCACTCGATACATTTACAAGGCCAGCAGCATAAGAACGTGAGACTAGTGGAAGAAGCACGAAATGTCCGGTCGGTCTTATGGACGTAGGACGGACGGAGAGGCTGGTCAGCTGGTCAGTTGGCTTTTCTGTTGACGGGCAGACAACAAAAGCGAGTGATCAGGTGGCTTCCTGTAACGGAGGCAATCAGATACAAGAAAGAGGTCTGAATGCGCACATGTGTAGAGAGATTAAGACTAGTAATATTCTCCGTTTCGCATAGTCTCAAGTTTGGTTTTGGTATTAAAGACTGACAAACAGAAGGTGGGGCGGAAGACAGACGAGATTCGATGTCATGGGTAAAATGATTATACATATATTTCAGAACAGAAATTGTAGATTCATGAATATATGCATATCACTCTCAATTTGCACATACGTAAATAAATACATACATAGATAGATGAATGAGAGATAGATCAAACCAGGGCAGATTTGAACTGACCGAGACAGATAAACTGGGTTGAACGGACTGGGACAGACGGACGGGTTTGAACAGACAGATCTGAATAGACTCGGGCAGACAGACAGATCTGAATAGACTCAGACGGACAAACAGGTTTGAATAGAATCGGGCAGACAGACAGATCTGAATAGAATCAGACGGACAAACAGATTTGAATAGAATCGGACGGACAAATTGATCTGAACCGACACACATATCTAAACTGACAGAGACATTCATATTTGAACTGATTTGATCGAGAAACAGACAGGGTTTAGCAGACTCGCACCGACAGACAGGGTTTAAAAAACTCGTACAGACAGACTGGGTCTAACAGACACGTACAGACGGACAGGGTCTAACAGACACGAACTGACTTACATAGTCTAACAGAAGTGTACAGAAAAACAGGGCTCAACTGACTCGTACAGCCACTCAGGGTTAGATAGACTTGCACAGACAGAGTTCAACAGACTTATACGGACAGGGATGAACAAAAGCTGAGACACACAGACAGATTTTAACTGACCGAGACAGGCAGACAGATTTGAACTGAACGAGACTGGTAGACAGATTTGAACTGAGACAGACAGACAGACAGATTTGAACTGACTGAGACAGACAGATAGATGAGATTATGCACTAAACATTGTTCTGGAAATTTCTCCACGTATGTCAGTGAAATAATAATCAAATCACTCCCAAATGAGAAAAGATGAAATGACTTGCATTGAAATAAGAGAAGAGAATATAATCATGGACAGGTAGTAAGCAGGGTGTCTGATAGGAAATTTATCCGGCGCTGCACACACTACTCAACATCCCCATCCTTTAGACATCCCATTCTAACCACTACAACCCTTCTAATACACCATACTTATTCACCCACTGGTAAACGATAGAGTAAACCTATTTAATTAAGTGATATATCGTATCGAATTACAGGTTTCGATATAGAGCTCCTCCCAAGAAACTCTCGACTGCAATCCCTGCTCGGGATGGGGGCCTGTTCATATCAATGGGTGGTCTAACATTAAATATGATTTCGAGTCGAATTTGGACGTGGGGATCCGAATGAAAATTCAAGCAGTGACAAGATTTTTTACGGCTTTGAATTAATGCTGCAGGAGTTGCACCCTGTCACTTTATTAATGGACATAAAACATACATCCCTGTACCGCCCCCGCTCAGGAGACCCCCCCCCCGACTCGAAGAAATGCGTGAAAATTGAAAAAAAACTTGATAGAAGCAAACGTAAGAACGGTGCAGAGAAAACCAAGAGGGGTGGATTGGGAAAACATGAAAAGAAAGAAACAAAAAAGAAAGAGGCGCGAAGATTTGCAGTAGGGAGATAAAAAGGAGGTTGTGAGAGACAGGGAAGAGAGAGGAGAAGAGGAAGAGAAAAGAGAGGAGGAAGAGAGGGATACAGAAAATGAGAGTAAGAGAAAGGGAACGAGAGTGAGAGAAAGGGAACGAGTGAGAGAGGGAGAGTGAGAAAGAAAAATAACACGAGTGAGAGGGAGAGAGAGCAAGAAAGGGATTGGAGAGAAAGGAAAAGAGAAAGGAAGGAAGAGAAAGCAGGGTTGAAGGAAGGACAAAGGAAGGAAGAAGGTAAAGAAAGATGACGATTTGAAGGAAAGGGAGGCGTGAGAAAGGGATTGAGGTAGGAAGGAAGGAAGGAAGGAAGGAAAGAAGGAAGGAAGGAAGGAAGGAAGGAAGGAAAGAAGGAAGGAAGGAAGGAAGGAAGGAAGGAAGGAAGGAAGGAAGGAAGGAAGGAAGGAAGGAAGGAAGGAAGGAAGGAAGGAAGGAAGGAAGGAAGGAAGGAAGCATCAAGTGGTTGTCAATTGTTGTCACATGTATAAATAAAAGCCAGCGTCTGCAGCAGACGAAGCAGCTGCCCTGTTCTTCTTTGAGCATTGAGAGCTGAACTACAAGGCCAGCTGCCTTGCCCCTTTAACTACCTATCCGAGGAGGCACAGGACAGGGCTGTCACTGAGCCGACAAACATTAAACACCTGTTAACCCAGGCACAACTTATCACCTGGTCTCAATGACAATCACCTGCCTTCTTCCGTCTACTCACCTGCCAAACCTTCTTCAATTTCTCTTCTTTTCCTAAAGCATCTTTATCTATCTGTCAACCTATCATCTATTTATTTATCTTAACATTAAAGAATTTTAGGAATTTTTGTTTATGTGAGTGTGTAAGAAATATATGTCTCTTGTGTTTGAATTTTTGTCAGGGAGTATCCAGATATTCATTTAATGCACATGCAAATGGATGAGGTGTATATTTTATTGACATACATATACATTCTTGGATGTAAGTTTACTCGAATCGAATATGTTTACATATTTATGTAAAACTCGATAATTGAATCCAACAATAGTGTTGTGCTTTCTAAAGGTTTCTATAACAATGTGCAAAATAGTCACGCAAAGACACACACAACCATGAAAATGATAGCAAAGTAGCTCGCATGGATTTATTACGCACGTTGGGATACGTATATATATATATATATATATATGAGTGTGTGTGCGGGGTGTGTGTGGGTGTGCGTATGTGTGTGTGAGTGTGAATATTCAAACGAATCGGCCGGCAAAAATTCTGAAGTGGCAAATTTTAATTACTTTTACGAATAAAACTTTGATCTGATTTTCATTACATGGAATTTTGATCGTAAAAACAATCGTTTTATATCCCTGTTTATATAAAATTTTCGTACCCCAATATTCATAAATATTAAAGCGATACATATATATACATATATATATATATATATATATATATATATATATATATATATATATATATATATATATACTCGTATATACAAGTAAAAGATGAAGGATTCGATAATTTACTTTTTTCACTTATTCATAAATGACTCAACCTA
>OY735243.1:552084-599584 GCA_963457665.1 Thysanoteuthis rhombus | reverse complement strand
ATACATACATACATATATACGTATATACATACATATACATACATATATGTACTTATGTATGAAAATATACATACTTTGATACGTATATATATAAACATATATATACATATGTAATTATACATGCGTATATATATATATACATATACATATCATTATACATATGTATACATAAATGCATTTAGACATGTATAGATATGCAGAAATATCTATCTATATATAAATACATATATATATATGCATATACATATATATGAATGAATAGATATATATACAAATGTAAGGATATATAAATATATATATTTATTTGTACATAAAAAATAACTGTATATATAAGTGCATTTATAAACATATATATAAATATATTGATATGTATATATAAATATATGTATACGGATGTATATATATATATTTATATATGAAAATACACATAAATACATATATAAATGTATATATATATATATATATATGAATATATATATCAATGTAAATATATATTTATATAATTTTGCATTCATAAGCATATTCCTATAAATGAATCTATAAATATATATATATGGAGCATGAAAAAATAAATATGAATATAAATATAAACATGAAATACATAAATAAATATAAATATCTATGGATATAAACTTAGACATAAAAATATTGAGGAATATATATGTGCATCATATATAAATGATATATATATAGTTATATGTATATGAATATATGTATGTATTCAAATAGATATAAATAAATATACATGGAAAGATGTATACGTATATGAATAAGTATATATATTACTAAATACGTATGAACATATATATATAAAAATAGATATAAATGAGCATAAATGTATATATATAATCGAATATTTACATATGTATACATAAATATACATAAATATGGATAAATAAAAAATTATAATCATATATATATATATATATATATATATATATATATATTTATATATATATATATGTATATATATATATATAAATATTGATATGTAAGTATATATTCATAAATATCCTTTCAGATGTATGTATATGTATATACGAATATGCATATACTAATTCATATAGAGATATAAACATATAAATACGTATAAACATACATATATATGTATAGATAAACGTATGATCATAAAGATATATATGTATAGATATATATACACATATATATAAGTACATATCTATGATCATATACATTTAGTTATTTGTATATATAGATATATATGAATAAATACGTATATAAGTACATACACATACATACAAAAATGCTTTTATGAGTACATATATAGGTATTTATATATATATATATATATATATATATATATATATATATATATATATATATGTATATATATGTATACTTAGGGATACATATATATATATATGTGTATATATATATATATATATATATATATATATATATATACACACAAATATATATGTAAATATGAGTATGTACATAAATATATATGCATAAATATACATATAGATATATATGTGAATAAATATATATATATATGAATTAAAATAATTATAAATAAATGTATATATATTCACTTATATATATAAATATAAATATATTACTATGTACATAAATATATATATATCAATAAATATATGTATATAAATGAATATACATGTATAAATAAATATACATATATAGATATACATGAATACAAATATATATTCAATATATATCACATATATATGATATATAATATATATGATATATAATACTTATTGTAGTCCATATACGTATATAGTATATATATACGTATATAATATATACATGATATATAATATACATATTATATATATAATACATATATATATAATACATATATGTATGTATATTATATATATGATATATATGTATAATACGTACATATAATATGTATATATAATATATATTTGATATAATCAAACATACATAGTATATATATCATATATACATATATCGTATATATTTATAATGTATATATATAAATTATGTTTATATACAATGTGTATATACAATATATATATTTCATTTATGTATATAAAATATGTTATACATCAAAAATACATGTTTAATATATATCCATAATATAAATATATGATATATATCTACAATTTATGTATATTTATAATATATACTTATATAATACACATATGTATATGATATGAACATAATATACATATATGTAATATATATATATATATATATATATATATATATATATATATATATATATATGTATATATATGTAATATACATACAATATATATGTAATATAGATATATAATATATATGTCATATATATGTCATATATATGTAATATATATATAATATATCTTCAATATATTCATAATATATATATAAATATATATATTTATAATATATATATAATTATATATAGATACATATATATGTATATATATATAAATGTATATATATATATATATATATATATATATATATATATATATATATATATATATATATATATATATATATATATATTGATGGCAAGTACAACGTATGGACTGACTGACAATTTTATATTGATATTTTTTCAAATTTTGCCTCAAAACTGCTCAAGTTGTTGGTTGATTCCCTTTGGTGGAAAGTAATGAAACAGTCTGGAAGTACATCAAAATTTTGGTCTCCAAAGATATAGTCATGACCGTAAACAAATTATGATCAGAGCTGGACGACGATTGGTTACCGTCGATTATGATCGTGCAAAATGGAGGTTTGAGGTGGACCCAACCATCAGTATTCGGATAGTTATGTTATGGATATAGATTTGTCATAGATATTTTGCAGTAATATAAATGAAATAAGTTTTGGAGTAAATGTTTGCAAAATCATAAACCTTTTTGATACATTGTAATACATCAAGTCCCATTGACTGAATAATTTGTTATCTTCTGTGAACTTATCAAAATACCAAGATTCTTCAAAAAGCTGAAATTTGGACATATTTACATTTGCTGTGAAAACTAATTAAAAATTTTGGGAGTGGACATTGAACTAATTGCGTGCTTTTGAAATTGGAAAACCTTCAAGTGACTTTCAAGAGCTTCCGGATATAGGAAACTGACAGATGAATGAAAGAGAAGGAGGTCACTTTCAATTCTAATGGAGACTCCTAATAAAACCTCTTATCTAGTTATCTAGACTCGAATTTCCAGAAGAATCCTTCGATTCCGGAAACAATTAACAACAATACATGTCCGATCTGAAGATAATGAAGTCAAAAAAAAAAAAAATCCCACGTGGATTATATGCATTCATTAATGTTTCTTTTAGTAAGGGTATGGAGGTACGTTGTGGTAACTGAACTCTTATTGGGTGTGTGTGTAGGGTGGGTTGGTTTTGGCTTGGGAATTTTTTTGTAGATATGATGAGAAGAAGATGTTGAAATTCTTCAGTTCTGTTCATGTGGCCTATATGCGAGACTCATACATACATAGTCAGCTAGGTGGACCAACTTGAAAAGTGAAGAAACCAATGGTGACTGTTTTGTCTGACGATTACTAACATTTATATCAATTTCATTAAAATGCAAATTTTTGTTTTTGTTCCTTTTCAATCGATTCCGTCATTTAGCTATTTCGCTATCAAGTTACTTAATCGGATCAAACGTAGAACTGCAACCCCAAAATTGAATTCAAAAGGACATATTTTCAGATTACTTAGTGATCAAATTTTAATTTAATTAAAATAAGGACGAAATGCAGAAATCAGAACCCATTATACTTTTATCAAGTTAGGCACGTCTGAATTCTTCTTTTCCTCGTTTTGGTTAAATCAAATTATATTTTGATACGGTTTAATCTGAAAATTTCCGCTTTTGATTTGAATCAATTTTGGGGCCTCAATTCTTCATTGGATCCCTTTAATCAAGCATAGATAAAAAAAATCATATATATATATATATATATATATATATATATATATATATATATATATATATATATATATATGTATATATATATATATATATATATATATATATATATATATATATATATATATATATATCGAATCACCCTGCTCCACAAATGGCCTGCTCAACCACTCAGCCAGCCCAGAGGGTTACAGATTCTTCTCTCTTTTTTCGTCTGTGTGTGTCTCTGGGCGTTCCTGGTCATATTTTGGGAGCTGTAATACTAGGCACCATCTAAGAACAGTTTTGTTTCTTTTTTCAAAAACGTGCTTTTGGGGTATCTCTATCATTCTCTGATCATTTTGAACCCAAAATACCCAAATCTTGTGCTGGTATTTTTCTGATAATTTTAGATAAGATATCTATCTCTTTTAAAGATAACTTTAGATGATTTCTCAGATAATTAATCATAGTACACTCATGGATGACTGATTCATATAAACCTGTTGCTGATATTTTAATTCTTGTTTGAATTACTTTAGTCTTTCACAGCGGACTTATCTATATAAAAACCGACTTCGCTGTTTAATATTAAGCCAAACATTATTGGGTTTAGATTTGAAGGATGACTTCACAAAGCTTCAAACAATTAGAAATCGTTAACGAAAACTATCTTCAAAACTGACAGCACAGGTTTCAGCAGCTTTCAAGTTGATCAAAGTATGTATGTATCCCGCGTACTGGTTGCACCGACGGGTCTTAAGGATTGGAAATATAAACATTTATTACCAAAATCGTTTTTTTTTTTTTTTTTTGTTGAAAATCTGAACCCCTAATGGGTTTTAGTGATGGTTCAATCTGCAATGTAACTTAATGCTAAATTGATCCACATTTTGTGCCCGGTAGCATTCATTTTCTTTTCAATTCGAACTTTTTTAGTGATAACTACCCAAGAAAAGGCAAGTAGTAACTTGTTCTTTGATCAGCCCCTCTTTCTGAATTTTTATTCTGATCACTCCCAATGCTTTTGACGGTTTCTATTGAGTGTCCAACCAGACCTGTTTTATTTAATAAAAAAAGTATTCTCAACCCTGATCCCGTGGGCTCAAGACTTGTTCTTCCGATCAACGCTGTTTTCTTTTTGCCGGAGGGAAATAGACAAGAGTAAAAATTGCGATAAAAAGCAACTTATGAATGAGGATGAAAATAAAAAGAAGTCATAAAATTTATCTATATAAAAATCATGTTGGTAAATTAGTATGTTTAATTGTACCATTGTCCGTTGTGACATAACAATGAATAAATGATTCGTCTCAGAAAAGCTGGATGTTTAAACTAAAACAAAAGAGTGTGTAAGTGACTGAAAGAAATGTATATTGTTGAGTGGAAATTTCATAAAAAATTCAAATTAGGATAATCAAATTATCAAAAATTAATTGCCCAAGTAAATAGCTTTTGGCTCTTTGGTGCCGATCCATATATAAATAACTCTGTCATTTTGGACGGATATAGGCTAGTATATAAGTGTGTAAGTGAATGAAAGTAATGTTACATGTTGAGTTGAGACTTTGAAAAAAGACTAAATTAGGACACTTAAATTATCAAAAATAAATTACCTAATAAATTAGCATTGGGTTCCTTATTGCCGATCCAAACTTAAATGTCATTTTGACGGGCACAATGTTAGTTTAAAAATAATCACCATTAATCGAGTTGCCATAAATTCACGTCAACGATTGGGGTAAAGTAGGAATTATGGTATGCATACTTACGTTTGTATTTATATACAATAGACTCCCGTTATTACAGCACCTGCGAGGATTTAAGTGTTCCCTTATGACAAATTTTCATTGTAACAGGTGGAATTTATACGAAGTGGGTTAATAATAAACTAGTCTCCAGCAATAGTCTTGCGAGAATATAAAAATACACGTGCCATTAGAATGATTGTGTCATAAAATGGTGACGTTAAAATGAAGGTTTACTGCATGTGTGTGATTGATTGTACATAACATGAAAAAATATTCTAGTAAGAAATTAGATTCATTTGTAGATCAATGCAAAGAACACATTCTCGTTAAGGTTTAAAACCCCATTGTACTGTAAACAAGACCCATAAGTTCAACGATACTTCCACCACTTCCATGGCTTTTTAAACGAATACAAAAATACTTCTTCTGTTGTTTAACGTGAATGGGACCGACCGGAAAAGCCTCTAATAGAGATGCGTGTATCTAAAAATTATCATAAGAACATTAACTAATTTGATTTTCAGTCCACAGTGATGCAAAAAATGACGAGGAAATTTGTTTCATCATCAGGGCAGTCATTGCTCAAGTATAGGTGAATAACATGAGATTATATTAGATGATAGATTTATATTAGGTCCAAGTGAAAATCTTTATTCATGTAACATACCGTGGATTCCAGTCAATTTGTCTTATTGTGCGACAGGTTCTAATAGCCGATGGCCCAAATAAGCGGAACTCACTATTGATGTTGGAGATGAATGTATCTATTGGTCACGTCTAAATCTTCGTAACATTTCCTGGTCGATATTGACTGATTTTTAAAAATTCTTCTCTGTTGGAAACTGTCAACTTTGGTTTCTTCAGTTTTCAAGCTTCTCCGGATGAATAACTATGTATGAAATCATTGTGCATACAGGCTGCATCGGTGGAGTTAGAGGGCTGAAATTCCAGCATTTACTCCTTATTATGACTTTTTATCCCCCCCCCCGATTTTTAGTTGGAGGGTTCATTTAATGTAAACTTATGCTATATTGATCCTTTAGTTTGTGTCCGACAACATTCAGGATTGTTTTTGAAAATTCAGACTTTAGTGATCACTGCTAAACAAAAGGCCAGGGAGGTAACTTATCCATTGACCGCACCCTTTATCCATTTTTTTATATTCGTTGATCACTTCACTCAGTATCAGTTTCTATTGAGTGACTAACCTCACCTATATTTTGTTGTTTCTAAAACACGTGTCTTTACACATCCTGACAGACTATATACCACAATACCTTGAATAGTGCAGTTTTTTTTAATTATTAGTGTATGTTTTACTGTAGTACAATTCCAGTGTTGCTGTGGAACACATCAAATTATAATGAGACCTTGAACATCGCAGGTTCTGATGTTAAGGTATTGCTGTACAAATTAATGTAACTTGGTATAAGCTGGGAACAAAGATATTAAATTATAGTAAGACTTTGAACAGTACAGAACATTTTTGAACGAATTAACCGCACTACTCAAGGTATACGTGTATACTTCCATATTTTTCATTGCTATTCTAATTATGAAAAATCAGATTTGCCTTAACTACTGTATATTATATGCTATACATATCAAACTAAAAAGCATTCAGAGAGCGCTTTTCTCTGCCGACGTCATTGTCGAGATGGGGGAGTAATTATCCATGGATCCGGTCATGAATATAATCACAGCTTCCATGGCCTACTGTCCTCCCTTCCACAAAATTTCATTAAATACTTTTGGAGATATCTCTTGAAAAGACTGATGGGAAAACTTATACGACCAAATACATACCGTATATTTAAGACAGCCTTTTTTGTAACTTCTGTCTTGGGAGGCGAGTGCTTTATTAGTTTTTACTAACGTTACAGCGCTATGCAGATAGTGTAAATAGTCAGAGCCACTGCGGGGGCTAATATAGATTTGAATAGATGAAAGCTAAATGAAATAACACGATAGTGGGAAGGGCTATGAAGGTCTGGGAAAACGTGACGGTCATCATTTGTTTTTCGAGAATATGCCGGCAAAAAATTGAAGTGCATCTTATATGATCGAGCGTCTTAAATCCCGGAGAATATAAAACCTCTTCAACTTCGTTGGTAGGGGTAAACCAAAGTCACCGAAATTCATTAACTTTTACTACAGCAAAGGTGGACGGCATACAATATGGCCATAAGTAATTCTCCTGCCAAGTGAACTTGGCTACCAGAATATTCAAGAGGTTCAAAAATGAATACGTCTCAGTATATCCGTGAATATCTAAGTTAATTCTTGCGAGTATTGATAATATCAGTGTTTGAAGAGCGACTGTGGGGTCACGATCTTCATACTTGGATATTTTCTAGGCTTTAAGCAAATATTTGATCGTTCGTAGTAAGAACACGGAGATCAGTCGCCAAAAGTTGTCTTGGATTAATCGTGGAATCGCATAGCAGATAACCCGACGGCATTCAGTGTTGTGATTTGAAATTTTGGAACGAGTTGAACGTAGTATTTTGGTTAGTGGCATTTAAATTGTCTTCTCCAAGAAGGATGTAAGCTTAGTGATGTAGATATTTCACTTCTTTGATTTTGGCTAGAATAAGGTTTGACAAATCCCCAAATTTATATTTAGACGTACCGAGGAGCAGAAGGACAAAGATGAAGAGGTTTTGAAGAAAACAATTGAGAAATATAGAAGAAAAATGTATGAGGGAGAAGATATAAACGGTCACAAGAAAAAAAAATATATGGGTGGAATAAAAGGGGGCGGAATTGGAGAACAGACGCAGAAAAGATTTGGTATGTTTATTAGGAACCGTGAACTATAAGAGTCACCTAAATTGTCTACATAGCTTTTTTCAGTTTTCAGGTCGGTCTAGCTAACCGGTTATGTATGTGCGAGTATATACCCGTAAAAAATGGCAGGATGTTTATGCATAAATCAGCACTAGGAAACCCAAGGCTTTTCAAAAAATAAGTAACCTATTTTTAATAATTCAAGTATCCTAATTTTTTTTTAGTCTAAACTCAACATCAAACATTTCTTCCAACCACTAACTCTTGTTTTGATTACGAACCTCAAGCTATTCTGTGACATTATTTAGTATCATGTCATGACAAAACAGACAACCATACAATTAAACATACTAATTTCCATATCTGGTTTTTATATGGATTGCAAGATGTAAGTACTTAGTGGTGTTCGCTTCTTCATTCCCAGTGGGATCGTGCAATTTTAGAAGAGTATGACGAGGAAGCAATCTTTTATTCAAACATACAATTTTGAAAATAACTCTAGAACATCTTTTTAAATTTCGATGCTGTTGAAAGGTCTGTACACAAACAAGAAAATTTACTAATAATGTTATTTATTTATCATTAATGCGTGTTTTAATGAAGGATTGTTTCGTCGTTATACTCATTTTGATATTATGTGTGTATATATAGTGTTCATGCCACACAAATGGATATAAAGGACTGAAAATTTAAACATACTCCTTGTTTCTTTTTTTAATTCTCCCAAAATAAATTTTTAGTGGAAGGGTTCAGTTTACAATGTGAGTTATTGTTGAATTGATTCTGTAGAGCCCGCTTGTTTTTTGAAAATTCAAACTTTTTATGGATCGGTGCCCAACAAAATGCGAGAAGTAACTTATTATTTGATCACCCCGAATCTTTATATTGTTTTTCTCCAACACGATGTCCTGCCAAAAGGCTTTGGTCAGGTGACGGTTTCTATTGAGTAACTAACCAGGCAAACATCATCACTCCTCTGCAGAACAAAGGCCATTCCAACCTCCTTCCATGTCGTCCATGACGGTGTTAACCTCTTCCTTGTCTTAACAGCAAATCTTTCGAACTCATCTCTCTATCCTATGTCTGGTCTTCTACTGCGTCGGCTATCTTTAGGGCACCGAATTGTTAACCGCTCTATCGTAAATAACTATAGTTATATAGCTGCAGTAGTGGGACACCCAGTGAAACACAAACATTTCATTAGCGAATAGACCTGAAAAAAAAAAGCTTATCAGCCATTGCAATGCGATAACACCCCTTTCCTTCTCTATAATTTACTAGGCTTATAAGGATCGAACTCACTGCACTAACAAATACACCTGGGAAAAAAGAACTTGCAAACCATAATACTATGGTTGTTATCCAATTTACGTGTATATGATAGTAGATATTTGATGGTGATGATTACTGTCACTCGATATGGGTACGGCGGCCACATGGGAAACACACTGTCATGTGTCCGTCATGGAGCAGCACGTGCTTGATGAAGGGCCGAGTGCACAGTCCAATACCTGCTTGGCAAGATTTGTTTATCGGCGCCGGAGCATAGGCTGAGACGGCTGCAGAACGATCTAATTGCATACGGTACCTGGAATTTCCAGTCGGTCACCCATCTGGATTCTGTCCAGCTCGAGTTTGTTTAACTTCGATGATCTTATGAGAACCGGTGTATCCAATGTGATTTGTCCGTATTTGTGGATATTTACGGAGTTGAGTTTGATCTGAATGTAGAAATGATTTTGAGAGGCGTTGAAAATCGGGATTTGCTGAGAGCGACAAGGCAGAGGAAGCTGTGGAGAGTCATGATCGCCCACTTGAATCCTCCATACATGGGCAACGGAAAAACGTGATATTCAAGCACATAATTTCACAATTTTTTCGCGCAGCTCTCATCTTCAATTCATGAATTGTAAATTGGGAGAAAATAGATTCATATGGGCAAGGATTTGCGATAGTATATATCCAATAACACCATGTTTTGAGCAAAGGTGGCGAATGTTCTGGATTCATGAAAAACTTCATGTTTCGATTTCTGTCTGAATTTTGAAGGGGTTATTATAATGTAAATTTTTCTTCGGACTTTTGTCCTCATCTTCAAAACAGTCAACATGAGCTTTTTCAGTTTTCAAGCTGGTCTAGCTGGCTATGTATGTATGTATGTATGTATGTATGTATGTATGTATGTATGTATGTATGTATGTATCACGCATACAGACTGTACCAATGGATCTAGAAGGCTGATAATTTGTACATGTACTTATTTATCATAAATTCAGACATTTTTTTGGTGATCACTGCCTAACAAAAGATAAAAGTAACGTATCCATTGGACATTCCTTTCCCCATTTTTAATCAATCATCCTCAACATGGCATGCTACCGAAAGATGGTGGTCACGTGACGGTTTATATTAAATAACTAATCAGACCTGTTCTTTGTTTTTTTTGTAGTCTCTTCCTTTCCACTGTAACAATTCCTCTTTTTTCACTTACGCACATCTTCTAATTTCCGTTACTTACTGGTGGAAAGCTTTTTGTACATTCGGCTGTTTTGGCAAATAGTGTCTCTCACGCCTATTCATTTTCTGAACACAATAACGCCAACGGCTTGAAGAGTGGGAAAAACATCCTTAAAAGCAAGAAAATTTTTTTTTTTTAAATAAATAAAATTAAAAAAAACAAAAACAGAAGAGGAACAGGCCCGGTTAGTCTCTGAGTAGAAACTATCATGCGACCATTGTCTTTTGGCAGCATGCCGTTTTGGGAGCGATCAATTAAAAATTGGATAAAGGGATGATTAATGAACAAGTTACTTCTCTCTCCTTTTTGGGGGTGGGGCAGTGGTCAATAGAAGAAAAATTTTAATTTTCAGGCGGACGTAAACTAAGAGATCAATTTAGCGTAAACTTTCATCGTAAAATGAACTCTAATTAAGCGTTTTGTTGTCTGATTTTATTTTTTATTCTTTCATGCTTCTCGGAGATTTTATTTTTCTCGATCCATTGATTTATTTTCGATAATTAAAAACCGTCAACCAATACTGTCTAAATAGGTTTCTACAGTTTTCAAGTCGGTTCGGCTGCTATGTATGTATATATCACGCGTAAAGATCGCATCAATGAAGCTAGAGGTTTGAAAATTTCAACTGTTACTCTTATATCTACAAAAATCTATTTGTCTATTTCTTAACCCCCTCCCTAATAGGCCTGTCCAATTTCTGGTTTTTACTCTTTTAATGTAGCTCAGTAGTTCCTAAACTCATTTTTTGTGGATCCATTGAACAATTTTCCAAAACACCCTCATCTTCGTAAGACATTAAATGAAACAAACATTTTTTTCTCACAGGATTTATTCATAAACGATCATAATAAATGAAGAATTAAAAATACTCGTCAGTTAAGTTATTTTCAAAATGATGAACATCTATTTTTTTAAAAGATGAAATAAATCCTTCTTTAATTTTATAAACTGATCTCATGGAACCTTCGAAATTTTTCGCAAGAGCCTAGGGTTCCGCGGTACCCACTTTAAGAAACACTGCTAGAGATGATTTTTTAAAATTTTCATTTCTATTTTATCTTTCTTCCTTTATCTGCAGTCCTATATTATCCTCTTTCGCTTTTTTTATACTTTGATTCATTTCTCTTTGTATGTGTTTCCATGTGCTTTCCTTCCTTTTGTCTTCCTTCCTTTCTTTCACTTTTTACCCTCACCAATACTTTTTCTACAGGTTTCAGTCAGCATAATACCATAATTAGCGTTAAGATCTATTTGGTCTCAGGCGTTATTATAGCAGCCATAGAAGAATAGGACACACTGTGACACCTGCAATGAACATATCACCTGGGCGAAGACACCTTTACCGCGTCCGCGGCTACTTAAAACAACACGCATTTGACACATGCGCGCGCACTTATACACACATAAAAACACACACACACACACACACACACACACACACACACACACACACACAATTGGTTGAATATACTAAACACAGAGTAGCATCCGTTTACACATATGCACACACATTTATACGTATGCTTACGCACGTATGAACACTTACGTGCTTCTTCATGTACACAGTGATGTACAAACGTGGACATATAGATAAACTAAAAGACCAAGTTTCTGTGTATGTGTGCTTATGAAAGACAGAGAAAAACGGACATGGACAAAGATAGATAAGAACTTAGATAGATAGATAAGACAGAGATACATAGATAGGAACAGATAAGTGGTGATAGATAGATAGGAGCAGAAAGGAACAGAGATTGATGGATAGGAACAGCAATAGATAGAAAAAAAGATAGATACAGTCATAGATAGGAACAGAGATGGATATAAACAGAGGTAGATAGAGAGAGATAGGAACCGAGATAGATAGATAGATAGATAGATAGATAGATAGATAGATAGATAGATAGATAGACGGACAGACAGATAGATAGGAAAAGAGATAGATAGGAATAAAGATACATATATATATATATATATATATATATATATATATATATATATATATATATATATAGATTGATAGATAGATAGATCGATAGGAATATATATATATATATATATATATATATATATAGATTGATAGATAGATAGATCGATAGGAATATATATATATATATATATATATATATATATATATATATACATACATACATACATACATACATATATAGATAGATAGATAAAGAGATAGATAGATGGATAGGAATAAAGATATATATGTATATATATATATATATATATATATATATATATATATATATATATATATATATATATATATATGTATATACATAGGAATAAAGATATATATATATATATATAGAGAGAGAGAGAGAGATAGATAGGTAGGGAAAGAGATAGATAGATTGATAGGAATAAAGATATATATATATATATATATATATATATATATATATATATATATATATATATAGATAGATAGATAGATAGATAGATAGATAGATAGATAGATAGATAGATAGATAGATAGATAGGAACAGAGAGGGATAGATAGATAGATAGAAACAGAGAGGGATAGAGAGATAGATAGGAACAGAGATGGATTCATAGATAAGAACAAAGAAACAGAGATAGATAGGAAAAGAGATAGATAAATATCATAGCTTTGCGAATAGAACAATAATCTATACATAAACATTCATTGCCATGTATGAATTCTAACATCGTTTGTATCTTTGTTCGGGCGAACATTACTCGGCACATTAGATAACATGCATGTATTATTTCGACTACTTTTCTATTTGTTTATTTCTTTAATTTAGTGATAAAGATCCTATCATTACCGTTGCTGTGCACACGAGCGTATGGGACCTGTTTGGTAAAGGGGAGCAAAGGGCTCCATTGTCACCCTGTTTCATACGTCTATGGATGTGCATATCAAAATATGGTAAAATCCGGTTAAGTAGTTATAATGAACAGATCTTTTTAATCATCCAATAGAAACGGTAGAACCCAACGTGCTTTTGCAGCATGCCATGTTCGGGGTGATCAGTGAATAACTTACTTCCCTTGCCTTCGATTGGGCAGTCTTCACTGAAAACTTTCCAAAAACAAGCGTGAATGCTGCCGGACACAAACTAAGGGATCAACATAGCCTAAAAGGTACATTGTAAATTACGTCCCCCACTAAAACTTATTAGGAGGGGCTTTCATGAAAAAAAAAAAATTTTTTTTTCTTCTAGATATGAGGAGTATATGCCCAGATTTTCAGCCATCTAGCTCCATTGGTGCAGCATTGACACGTGATGCATACATACATTAGTTTCTTCAGTTTTCAAGTTGGCCCAGCGATGTTGATAGTTTTGCTCGGGAGGTTCTAATATTTCTGTTAATTTTATTAAAATGTAAATTTTCATTTTTTATTGTTCCTTTTTTTTCGATTTCATCATTATTGACAATTTTGGTGTCAGTTTCGCTTAATGATTTTTAATTTGGATCTTCAGGTAAATCCAAACCAAAAGTTTTTGAGCAAAAGCAGGAATCGGTCAATTTTAGTTTTCTGCGTTTTCAAATCTGCTGCCATAAGCGGATGAAAAAAAAACATAAAAAAACATTTTTTGTAGACATGAGGAGTAAATGACCTCTAGCTCCATAGATGTGGCTTGTACGCATCATACATACATACATACATACATGCATGCATACATACATGCATGCATACTTACATACATACATACATACATACATACATACATACATACATACATGCATACATACATACATACATGCATACATCCATACATACATACATACATGCATGCATACATACATACATACATACATACATACATACATACATACATACATACATACATACATACATACATAGTAAATATTCTAATTGGTCTGGCCAAGTTTAGCTCAGCCTGACACAAAGCCATAACTGTGAGGACACCCAATGTGGATCAAACACACTACAGTAGTAAAAGTCTGCAAGAATGGCACATCAACCATCGATTTAAAGCAAGACACCTGAAAGAGTGATGTTTGAATCTACCAAACACACTTTACTACAGCAAAAGTCCAAAAGTGTGGAGCACCAAGTGACAATCAAATTCATTATAGTAGTCGTGGTCAAGTAGAATAGCTCACTAACCATTATCTTACGACAAAACGACACACATAAATCCTACCATTGATATCACGTTTTCCAAAAACATCTACTAACCAAATATTCCACCTAAAACATTAAACATTGCGAGATAAACACGCTTTATTAATGATAGAGCTTTTCCAATTAGGCTAGTGAAATAATAGAAGTTATGAATATTTCAATCTACCTGAGAAGGTTTCTGTAATCTTTGAATGAAAATATCTTTATAAACGGTTCTCAGTAATACAGGTATTTTCTTAGGGATACATTTTGGTGGTAGAGTTAGTCGGAAATTAGAAAAACTAATCTTTCGTGGGTGGACAAGTTCTTTTCGAAGAAATTCGTCTTGAGGTAGGTTGGACAGAAAATACTGACATGAAAAGTAAACTCATTTGTACAAAGCCATTATCAAATGTTATTCAAATGTATATGAAGCGGTTCTCGAGATCAAATAGGAAATATCTACAGTTAGATATAAGATTCATGTTCTAATTTAAGATCTGTTGTAAGCAGATGGTGTTGCCTTCACTGACATCAAGGTTATTCCTCTAAACTTAAGATAATGCACAAAGGTACAGTGCTAAACCTGTAATTAGATGTAACGACACCTATTGGTATTACAAAAGAGAAATAAATCTATTCAACTCTATTGGGCTCATATTGAAAGCCTAGCTGTTCATGTAACCCGTCGAGGGACATAGCAGGAGATTTGGGGCCCGCGGGCTTAGTTCCATTAGGGTGCTCTCCCTTTAACAATTAGTGCTGTGATTCCCAACATGGGGGATCACGGACCCCTTAAGTTTCACAAAGGTACTACTGGAGTATGTGGACAGACCTTCCAAAAGCATGGGGTCTGTGAGCTTACTGAGTTGGCAGAACTTTCAAAAGATCTTACGTAGCAAAAGATTAGGGGGCCCAGGTGGGTGGGAGGTTTGGCTCTTTGGGGTCTCCCCAACATTTTGCAAGGTTTTTATTTAATAATGTTTGTAGCAAGGCAGTAGGTGAACTACTATTGATAGAGCTTTCGGAGGCCATTTCTTTTGGGGGCCCAGGTCGATCCAAAATCTCCTCTACTCCTCACTCAGCTACGCCCCTGAACCCGTGATATCACACACCGGATTTATTAATCAAATACGTTAAAACTTTCTATAACTTATGTGGGCAAGGGAAAAATAAAATGAGCGTTGTATTCCAGAGTCAATTGTTTTAGAGACTGGTATCATACGTAGGCAAGGTTTGGATTTCAGTCATTTTCTGTTCTGACAAACTAAATATTTCAGTTGGTAGGGAATTTTTTTTGTTACCTAAACTTGTTCCAACACTCAATCAGACCGCTGCGCATTAAAAAAAAAAGAAAAAAACAGGAAAGAAAAGTATGTTCGCGTTCATAAATTAAGAAGAACGTTTTCGACAGAATATGACTATTATATATATTATGTAAATGCATTGCTAATGGTTTTACTATTGGAATTCATTGAAAAAAGAGATGGTCATTGGTCAGGAATTAGGGGAATTTTGACTGACAGAATAGGGATATTTTACGTATTATGGAAATAAATAACAGATACATTTACGATAGAAATGCATTGAAATTCGCGAAGATTTGTCAGTGGTCATGATTTACGGCAAATGTTATTGGTTATGTTGAGCTATTACGTGTATATAATAGTAAAAAGGGCTGTGATCCTTCCATCTATCTTTGAAGTCTTGGGTATTGAACTGACAAAATTTAGTGTATATGAATTACACACTTGAAAAACAAAAACAAAGTCACTTGCAGTTTGCAATTGCATTCTAAAAAAAAAAAAAGTTCTCAGCGAAAAACCATTTTCTAAACAGAGGTGCGGTGACGACGAATAAATGTTCAAATTTCCAGCCCCCTTGCTCAAATGGCGCTGCCTAAACGCGTGATACATGCATGGTCAGCCAGACCAACATAAAAACTGAAAGAAATCTAAGTTGACAATTTTGGTGGCAGTTTTGGTTTTTGGTTTCTGGCGGGGCAGTATGTCGAAGTTTCAAATACTCGATAAAAGACAAATAACGTTGTGAATGTGTGTACTTGAATGTACTTGAAATAGACTATTTTTTACAGTAGTTAATTGCGTCGTTAAGCCAGTCTCAGTTTAGCTGGGGTGGGATTAAACTAATAAGAAAATTGGTTGTTAAATTTGGTATGGCCGATATTAGAATTGAGATTATTTAAAAATATGGATATTCTCGGATATCGCCGTCTTTTCGCTTATAATGGGGTGCCTTAGCCAAAATATGCACTTCGCGATAAAAAGCATTTAATTTGGTATATTTATAGCCAAAAACATTGAAAAGAAATCTGAAAATTAAGCCATCATGAATTTTCAATACGTCGTCGATGGCAGCCATTTTTCAAAACTGTTCTCGGGTCAATTTTCTTATCAGCGATGGAAATAATTAGTTGAATATATTTATTCTGCATAGTTTGAGGGATTGCTGTTTGGATGAAATATGCAAATTATTGAAAATTCAATATCATTATAAAATATTTTGGAACTACATTCTGCTATTTGGGAGCTATATCTGCATTTTATCGGACCGCGTTATAAACATGGGGGGCCCGTTTTAAAGATGGACCATAAATCGCGAAAATACACAAACATTAAAACACATCTTTTTTTACTTGAACTGTCATTAAAATTTTTCTTATATTATAGGCAGATAATAAGACAAATATATCTGAAGCTTTGGCAATAGTATTACTGTTTTCATTTCGATCTTTTTGCTGCCGCTGTGACTTCAGTTTCACGTACATATGCGACATATAAATACGACGGTATCGCTTTGATATCACACACCCATTAATCCTGAATAAAAAATAATAACTCAGAAAATGGTGATATTTGGTTAAAAAGAAACAAACTCACTTTAAACAAGTACTATAGTGATATAATCAGTGAATAGATAGCTTGCAAGCATTTAGCGCAGGGACTTGAGATTGCGGGGCCAATATCATTCACTACTTTTTCCAAATAAGTAATCCGGCAGAGATCATGATATGAGTTAGTTGAATCATCTACAATAAAGATTCTACTATCAGAAACCGTCAACCAAAACTGTCAATATTATTTTCCTCAATTTTCATGTTGGTCTGTCTTTCTAAGTATGTATGTATCACCCATGGAGCCAGAGTGCTGAAAGTTTAACCATTCACTCATTAGGTCTACAAAAAAAACGTTTGGGGGTGTTTTCTTAATCCACTTCACCTAAAAAAATTTTTAGTGAGGGTTCAATTTGCAAAGTAAGTTTATGCTAAATTGGTACATTAGTTTGTGTCCAGTAGCATTCAGGTTTACCTTTTTTGAGAATTCGGATTTTTTTCATCATCGTCAGACAAAAGGCGAAAGAAGTAACTTATTCATCAATTACCTTTTTTCCAAATTTCTAATTTATCACCCCCAAACACGGCATGCTGTCGTAGCCACTTGACAGTTTCAAGTTACTAATCAAACTTATTTTATCAGCTAATTGTTAATTTAACAATTACTATAATACTTATGGAATCTATTTATCTAGTTTATATGATTCGAAGGATTTATGCATATTACGTATGTTATGTATATTAAGCTTCTTATGATCTTACATGGTCTGGCGAGTCGAACGCCGACTCTCTTTGGAAGTGTTAGGACAAATCATTTGATTTCATTAACGCGTGGGCCACAAACTTTCTATTTACGAAAATGGTGAGAGAAGCAAAAGTCAATGATCTCCTCCTTTTCAAATTTTTCTTATTGATCACCCCTAACACGGCATGCTGCATGACGGTTTCTAATGAGTGACTAACCAAACCTGTTTTTCCTTAAATGATTTCGAAACTAATATATTACGGGACATATTTTTTTGAACTGTTGTTTGTATCTTCGTATTTTCAACGTGCCGTTTCGGTTGATGAATTTCTCCTTACGTGTATCTTGTATCTTTAGAATTCGCTTCAAGACTTGTGTCAAGACTAACCATACCAGCTTGTATCAACACACGTGCGTGCACACACAGACATGCACATTCGCATGTAATCATGCTCACTCAATTTTTGATCTACATACTTACCTATGCGCACATTGGATAATCTATTGGTAGATTTGAATTCACTCATACCGCAGAAGAAAAATAAGCACTTGTCTAACAGTAAATCAATGTATTTACTTCGTGACAATTATAATGCTTGTTATTGTTCTATCCTGTCTAATTGCCAAGTAAACGTGTTATTTACTTAATGAATTATTTGGACCGAAATTCTTGTCGACCAAAAGTCAAAAAGTTACTCTCACAGCACCAAAGATGAGGATATCTGTATCACGTACAAATGAATCACCGTATATCGCACGAGAACGAGAACTAATTATTATCTAAGGAAAAAAGATTTTTTTCCTAAGATTATCTTGAAAGAAAACACCTGCACAATACTTGGGAATTGTTGTTCCAAAATGATCATACAGACTTAGAACTCCCTCCCCGCCAAAAAAATTTTGACAATCCCTGCCAAAAAAGTATCTAATGGTGACCAGGAGCACCCGAAGACACAAAAAGACAGAGGAGCAAATGATCTGTGATCGGCTTGACTGGTTGGTTTTGTCAGCAATCTGTTGGGCTATAGTGATCCAATAATTTCCGTCTAAATCTTTGCGATGAAGGATTATTTTCATCAGTTTCTTTTTTTTTCGAACTTCAAACGTCTTGGTTCATCTTTTGAACGCAAGCTTTTTGGCTGTTGTACACTACGGTCTTCTTCACTCAGGTGTTTTGGAAATCGACTGGATTGTGATACACACACACACACGCACACATACACACACACACACACACACACATATATATATACATATGTGTGTGTGTGTGTGTGTGCGTGCGTGTGAAAATGACAGTTAGAAGGTGAAAAGAAAACTCAAGAGATAGGTGTTTCATCTCAAAATTTTACATTATTCCTTGGGTATTTCAACATGAGCCAGCCATCATTTTCAGTGAAAAATATTTGTAGTGGTCCACGTGTTTGATGCTGAAGAGAGACTGGGAATACTTCTGTGTTGTTTGGATATTTAGTAAGAAGGAGAAGAGAGGTATTTCTATCTGTATAGTTTGAAATACGATGGGTTTGTGAATAGCTGAGTCAGTGGTGTTTGTTTCCAGTTTCTGTGGGTGTTTGGTTTCGATAAGAATAGTGACGGGCTCAATGGTCATCCTGGAAAGATGGGGTTCGTTATTTTTTCATTATGGGATACAGAGGTGGTATATAGCATTCAAAGGATAGGTATTAGTGTGTGTGGGGAAAGTAGGTGTGTTGTTTTCATTTGATCTTTTTGGTTGATGGTGGGTGACACTTCTTTTACTTATCTTAAAAGGTTGGTGTATGTGTTCTTGTACCATTTTTAAAATTGACAGTTGGTTGTTAGCCAAAACATTGTGTTTTAGTGTTGTAGTGTATAGTATCTAAGTGATTTGTTTTGAAATCAATGCATTCAGAGGGTTTACAATCTAGAAGTGACCATGACTTTGTGTTATTGCACATCATTGGGATATGAGGGCTGCTTCAACCCATTTGCATGTCGAGTCGTTGTGTATATTCCCAAGATATATGTATATAAACACGCATATATACATATATATATGCACACATACATATATACACGCATATATATACACATACATATACATACACATATATATATAGACGTATATATATTTACACATTCACATATATACATACACGCATATATATTTACATATTCTCATATATACATATTAACATTTATACATACACATTCATGCATATATATATATATATATATATATATATATATATATATATATATATATATATATATATGTGTGTGTACACATTACATATACAACTATATACTCATACATGGAAATGCATACACAGATTTTCTTATATGCACATATATACACTCATACATATTACATACATTACTTATCACAAGCAAACACATTTCACACACACATACATATCAAAGGAAAAGGCAACTAAACGAACACTGTCCTTACGCTGGCCACTGTAACAGCTGTACCTACTTGTGCTTCACATATCTAGAGTTTATTCTCGTCTAGGGAGTTCTTCAAGGTTTCTTGGACATATGATAATTCGTCAAAATTGACGTATTCTATTCATGGGTTTTGAACAACAAAGATCGGATTTGGAGGCTCACAAAATCTTAGCCCCTTCAGGAGCC
Organism: Thysanoteuthis rhombus; assembly: GCA_963457665.1. NCBI lineage: Eukaryota > Metazoa > Mollusca > Cephalopoda > Oegopsida > Thysanoteuthidae > Thysanoteuthis > Thysanoteuthis major. Next base: position 578,322 of record OY735243.1, on the reverse strand, counting down.
TTCTCCAATATTTAGTGAGATATGTTAGTGGAAATGCAATAGTGAACTGCTACTAATAACTTTTTTTGGTCCCTCCATTGGAGACATGGGGGTTCAAATAGCCTCCCCCTTAACGCCTTAGGACTTCCTGTCTTTCTTTTTCCTACATTTTTGACCACCTTCACACTTATAAAATTTAAGACATTCAGTGTCTCATTATTTCTTCTTTTCTATTTTTCCTTCGATTTTTCCTCGGAGATATATTATTTATCTAACCGGATATGTTTTGAGATTCTTAGTTTAGTAAGGCACAAGAAGATCGTGTTGCACTGGTCTAGTTGGATGGAGCTACTGTTTTGACAACAAGCACTATGAATCCTGGCATTTAACCTGGGTAAGAACACGGGTGGGAGACTGGTACCGATGGAAATACCCAACTATCTCAGTCATGAAAAAAGCAACTAATCTATCTGCCCTTATGCTGGCCACGGTAACAGCCATCCCTCAGCTTATGATTTTTTTTAAATTTTGAGAAAAGGTAAAATACCAAACGAAAAGAAAAGAAAAACAGTCCAAAATCAGATTTGTGCAGTTTATGAAGAAGGTACAGTGAATGGTTTAAGCGGTCAATAATGGTTTGTGGAATTTTGTGCGGGGAATTTCTCACTGAACGAGATTCTACGGTCCGTTAGTCCAGTTGAGGCTGACAGTGATAAAGTCATCGCCTGCAGTGACTTGGTAAGGATTCTCAGCGCCCAAACACCGGGGGGCAAAGACAGCGTCCGAGAAGGAATAATTATCAATTGACAGGTATTAAAAGTCAGAGGAAATTATGTGCCTTTACATCTCTTCCACACTTTCGATCCCTCTTGCTATGCATCTGAATTTGCTTGAGAATAACCCATATCAAATAATACAGGAAATAGCCAGCATACTCAAAATATCTAAATTATGCAGTGAAAATTATTTGCACCAGCTTGGTTTTGTTAGTCGCTTTGATGTGTGGCTTCTACATGTTAAGCGTAAAAAAGCTATTTCACTCTATCTCCGCGTGAGATTTTCTACTTAAAAATAACGATAATAATCCATTTTTGAAAATAACTGTGATCGGCGATCGTGAATAGTGGATATTTTACAACGGTGTGGACCACTACTGGAATGACCAAAACCGGTCTTCAGCCAAAGAAGGTGATTTTGTGTGATGTTATGTGTAGTAAAGGTGTTCTCGATAACGAGCTCCTTCCAGAAAACCAAACGACTGATTTGGAACAAATACTGCTCCTAATTGGAAGCAGTAATCGACGAAAAACATCCGGAATTAGCGTAATATTCCGTCAGACAACGTTTTCTTCTTTTTTTGGTCACCTTAAGCAAGGCCTTTCGGCTACCTTTCATATCAAAGGGTTAATGAAGGAGGAGTTATTAATGCCACAGAATTGGTAACAGTAAAATATTGATGTTAAAATTGCCAAGTTGGAAACATATGGTGTGTTTGAAATGGAAACTAATAAAACACAAACAATTGTGTAAGGCACTTGTTCATTCTGGATTTAAAAAATGTTACATAGACACTCGTCGGGAAAACCATGTTGGAAACCGTCAACAACAACTATCAAAATAAGTTTCTTTAGATTTTGGTTTGGCTGGCTATGATTTTACCACACATACAGTTCGCATCAAAATGAAAAATCGCTGAAAATTTAAATATTTATTCCTTATCATAACTAGGGGGAAAACTTTGCTTTTTTGGAAATCACCCTAAATAGGTTTTATCTTATCTTTGTCCGCCTGTTTTTGCCTTGCTTTTCAAATTCACACTTTCCTTGTGATCACTGCCCAAAAAAGGCGAGTTGAGTAACTTATTCATTGATCATCCCAATACAGTATACTGCCAAAAGACGTTGGTCACATGACGATCTCCTTTGATTTAATGCCTATACCTATTTCTTTGGAAACCAGGGAATATTCTTAATTTGACTAGAGAATTTTCGCTTGTACACCGTAATCACCAGGAATTGCACCTTCGTTTTTACTTAATCTTTTTTTTCTATAGGCTATATATTGATTAGAGACTATGGATATGGTAAATATTTGTTTTTAAGGTAAATTTATGATGGTTTGGGAAAGAGATGTAAAGGCACATAATTTCCTCTGCCTGTCAATTGATAATTATTCCTTCTCGGACGCTGTCTTTGCCCCCCGGTGTTTGGGCGCTGAGAATCCTTACCAAGTCACTGCAGGCGATGACTTTATCACTGTCAGCCTCAACTGGACTAACGGACCGTAGAATCTCGTTCAGTGAGAAATTCCCCGCACAAAATTCCACAAACCATTATTGACCGCTTAAACCATTCACTGTACCTTCTTCATAAACTGCACAAATCTGATTTTGGACTGTTTTTCTTTTCTTTTCGTTTGGTATTTTACCTTTTCTCAAAATTTAAAAAAAATCATAAGCTGAGGGATGGCTGTTACCGTGGCCAGCATAAGGGCAGATAGATTAGTTGCTTTTTTCATGACTGAGATAGTTGGGTATTTCCATCGGTACCAGTCTCCCACCCGTGTTCTTACCCAGGTTAAATGCCAGGATTCATAGTGCTTGTTGTCAAAACAGTAGCTCCATCCAACTAGACCAGTGCAACACGATCTTCTTGTGCCTTACTAAACTAAGAATCTCAAAACATATCCGGTTAGATAAATAATATATCTCCGAGGAAAAATCGAAGGAAAAATAGAAAAGAAGAAATAATGAGACACTGAATGTCTTAAATTTTATAAGTGTGAAGGTGGTCAAAAATGTAGGAAAAAGAAAGACAGGAAGTCCTAAGGCGTTAAGGGGGAGGCTATTTGAACCCCCATGTCTTCAATGGAGGGACCAAAAAGTTATTAGTAGCAGTTCACTATTGCATTTCCACTAACATATCTCACTAAATATTGGAGAAGGCCCCTGGAGGGGCTAAGGTCCTTCTGGGCCCCCAAATTCCTAGTTTCCGTCGGGGAAAGTTAGGATTGAATAGGGACAAGAAACCGAGAAATCACACGAAGTCGAAAGGCATGGGAGGAGGAGTGAGCGATTCAATCAAAGGTGGAAGACGATGTCGTGGTAGGAGGAATTGCTTGACGATTCGATTGGTCTGCGTGGGACAATGCTTTATAAATAGCAAGGAGCCCTGATAACGTAAAACGTTAACAACTTAGCACGCGTGTGAACGTGTAGTTTTGACTGTCTACACACTCACAACTGGATCGTCTACGGAGAGGTACTTCGTCCAATTTATGCACACCAGCCAGAAAGAAGTGAAATATATATGTATATATATTTTTACTCTTTACCCATCAAGGGAAAAATCCGTGAATCCTTACTTCTAAAAATAGTATGTTTCCCATTCTGTTTTGTTTTTTCCCTCTTTGCTGAATGTCCTATAACTGAATGTTTCATTGAGAGAAAAAGTCATCGAAATTTATCTAAAAAATAATTAATATCACTCGTAGGGTCTTCCGTATCTTTTCTTTTTTTCCTTCTAATGATAATTAAAAGGCCCATTAAGTTTAAGGAATCTCTTACAGACCTGTGCAGTATCAGTACCCAGAGCCGGTGCAAGGGTTTTATGCACCCTAGGTGCAACTTGAAATTTCTGCCTCCGATCATATATTCTAAAACTATTTTTGTCCAGTTCGGGGTGCGCCCCTAGTATCTTTGCGCCCTATACGACCGCTTAGACTCACCTAATGGATGCACATCGGTATCACATCCGACTGGACACATGCATAGATTCTAGATCACCCATTTCTATATGATTTCTGTTTTCCCCTTCAAATTATCCATTTGTTTATATGTAGGATACTCGTTTTCCGTAGCATTAAAAATGATTTTTCGTGATATGAAACATTCAAACTGAATTTTTTGAATTTTATTTTGGTTTTCCCGAATGTTTATTATTTTACAACGTGACTTCATCATGTGTTTCTACAAACACCAAGGACTTGATTTTCCACATGCAAAATTTACTACACTATCTTCATATGTTTGTTGCTATTGTATTAATTATATACATACTAGAATATACCCCGTCCGAAATGATGGGTTCGTTTATAAATGGATCATCACTATGGAGCCTAAAGATATCTTATAATGGAATTTATTTTCAATAATTCTAGTATCATAATTATTATTCTAATTTTTTAAAAAGTCTCATTTCATCTCAAGATGTTTTAAAAGGTGATATGACAAACTCTTGAGCGTTTCTGTGATGAATTCTTTATTTCTATGTCACGACCGCATATCTCATTATACTAAGTCCCTACAATTATTTCTATTAGCTAACCTATTTCACATAGACCAATTATTATAAGTTTTAGGTTATAACAGGAATTCGACAAAACAGACATATGACCAAACAATTATACAAACTAATTTTCATGTATGAATATTACAGGGATAGAATATGATAAATCACTTGCAGCAAAACATCTTACCTGTTTCATATATAAAGTCTCATGTATGATTATACGTGTAAATGTTAGTTAGGGAGAGGAATGGAATACTTGTTCTGGTTTCTTCTGTAAATGGGATCTTGTTCAATTATAATCACATTAAATAAGACCCTGTAAATGCAAGTCATAATATATATATATATATATATATATATATATATATATATATATATATATATATATATATATATATATGTTTGTGTGTGTGTGTGTGTGTGTGTGTATCTTAGCTTGGTTTGGCGCTACGATGTAAGTGGAGGACACGCCTGGATATTCAACTCACTAAAGTAACATTATAGTTTGTGAGATTACCTTGTCAACAATTGGTCAACTGGGAGACGTCCAGCATATGTAAACACAAACACCCTTTCACAAACTTACATATACACACATTCACTCACATATGTATACTGTATCCAGTAAAATGTACCATACACATATATACATGAACGTAGATCACTCATCTGTACGCTTCCCTTACCCTATGTTTTTAATGCTTTGGCTTCTGAATTTATAAAAATAACTATCTATCTGCTCATATCTGTATGTACTTTGATGCTAACATGTGCATGTATGCAATTTTGGATTAAAAATATCCTATGCAATGCCCGTATGCTAGTGCACCCATATGTGTGTATTAAAAGATGGACAAATCGGTGCTAAAAAAGTGATAGAGAGATTATCAGACTGAGACTGATAGATAGATAAACCGGCTGACAGATAGATGGATAGATAGATAGATAGATAAACACGCCGATAGATGGATAGATAGATAGATAAACAGGCTGATAGATAGATAGATAGATAGATAGAGATAGATAGATATAGATAGATAGAGATAGATAGATAGATAGATAGATTGATAGATAGAGAGATAGATAAACAGGCTGATATATATATATATATATATATATATATATATATATATATATATATATATATATATATATATATATATATATATATATATAATGTGTACTTTAGAGAGTGAGACAGACTTGGGAGTGAAGTTTTTGGTGGTAAGGTTTATTAATCCTTATATGTCAATAGTCCATACATGTTTCGGGATTCTTCCCATCATCAGTGTTGTGTGAGTGTGAATTAAAATATATATATATATATAAATATATATATATATATATATATATATATATATATATATATATATATATATATATATATATATATATATAGATAGATAGATAGATAGATAGATAGACAGATAGACGGAAAGATCTATAGAATAGAAAAACAAGCAGATAGATAGATAGATAAACCGGCTAATAGATATATAAACAGATTAGATATATACGGACAGGGATTGATAGGGTGACAAATAAGTGACTATCACTTTTCATGTCGAAACTCCGTTATAGGTCCCACCTACTTGCTTTTTGGACGCAATTTAATCAAATCTTTCTAGTTGATGTAAACTCTAAACTGATAATGCAAACATTCATTCATGCATAATCCTATATCAGAAATAAAAGTACCTTAGTATTTCAGTTTTGTTAAAATTAAGTTTGGGTATTTTTATTTTTTGAAAGTTTTAAACAAACAGTAATCCAAGTCAAAGTCTCTTGTATATTCAAACACCTGTTGCTGGGGTGTAGTCGATGTATCGCAACCGGGGGTGGGGGCAAGGTTAATCCAAGAGATTTAAAGAGGACCCAAGAGTAACTTCGAAGTCGATACCCTGTCCTGTTATAAAAGAAGTTGACTATTGACTACTTGTGAGCGAATACAGTACACCGTACTAAAAGTGTTATAGCAGATGGAGAAAAAAACAAAACAAAAACGGGATGGCTAAAAGGCGAGCATATTGGGGCGTCTGATTTTGAAAATACATTTGCACTGCTTTACAAAAATCTTGTTGGACCCTTGCATGGTAGTTCCATCATCACGCAAAAAACATCTAAATATAATCAACAACCATATTTTCATAATCAGGGAAATGGTATTTATATATTGTTTATTTGGAAGCTTGGCAATGGACATGTGAGATTTTTAAAGCATGTGCCATGTTTGTCAATACTAAGCTATTTTGCCCGTGCCATAAAATGACTACGTATATGAAATATATGGATTTATACATGTCATTTTTATACAAATGTGGATAATATATATTAGCTTGGAGAATAGCGTTCCGTGTACCATAAACAGATTTATATTACTTTTTTTCTCATTATCCTTTATTTTATTTCAATTCTTTAAATTCTTTAATTCCATTACGTCTACATGAAATTTTATTTTGTTACGTCGATTGCGTCCCTTAGCGTAACAAAGTACAAACACACAATCCTAATTCTTGAGCATGTGGATTTACCTGGCCTATCTTTTCGAGTAAGAATTGGGGAGATATTTAGAGCCCATTCATGGCGGATTTCTCAGATGCTTTATACCTCTATTCCAGAAAGAGCCCTTGGTCAGTAATTTCTTGATGTCTGCAACTGTTACCATTGTACTTTAAAGATTATTTTAGTCTAAAAGGGGCACTCTCCAACCCAAAGCTATATGGATACACAATTACCATTCAAAACACACCTAAAACACACCCTCACTCTTGCATAATATATATATATATATATATATATATATATATATATATATATATATATATATATATATATATATATATATATATATGCGTGTGTGAGTGACTATCCTTTACACAACTTAATGAACCCAAAGAAAAGTGAAAAAAGAATAAGTTTAAAAGATCTTTTAGAATTAATAATTATGGTAAAATTGAAAGCGATTCATAGCGATGACCCAATGTAAATAATTGACGAATAGATTCTTATCTGTAAAAAAGACAATCATGAAATAAATACTTAACTTGCACAGAGATGGATGCATAGAGTCTGTATATACGAAATATATCAGACCACTGAAAACATAATATAATATAAAGTCACAATGATCATAATACGGAATTAACATTAAATTGTTAGCCCTACAACAATTAAAAAAAGTAGCGGTATAAAATTACTCGTTGAGATAGTAATCACCGTTCTTGATAAGTCTAGCCATGTGCAATTTGTAGATTATATTATATCATATAAAAACTCTTATCTTGAACGATCTGCCGTCGTTACACGGTTAATGTATAATTCGGCCTAGACAGCGTGAATAGAATAAACAATTAAAGAAAATAATGCTGCTGCAAGATATCTAAATTGTTTATGCCGAGTTTCCGATCATTTCAGATAAGAGCTTCTATACGATATAACGCAATTTATAATTATATACATACATACATACATACATATATATATATATATATATATATATATATATATATATATATATATATATATATATATATATATATATATATATATTACGTATTTGTTGAATAGTGCTCGATATCTTAATAATTTGGTAAATAAAATCAATGAAATGAATCTTGTGTTTTTAAATATTTTATCTTAAGACTTGCGACAAAAATAATCATATATATAGATGTATACTGTAAAGATTGAGTCAGACAGGCGCGCTCTTCCGTAAAATATACGCACGAAAATAACACGCAGTGAAATTACAAAAACTACCAGAGTTGTTATTATCTCTCTCTCTCTCTCTCTCTCTCTCTCTCTCTCTATATATATATATATATATATATATATATATATATATATATATACGTGCGTGCGTGCGTGTTTGTATTTAAGCAGCGATCTTTTATTAATGCGAGTCTGATGAAATACGGTTGTCAGAGAATACCTTTTCAAATGTTTTAGTGAGTCTTTCTTGTTAACGCACATTCGATCCAGACATGCTTTCTCTTGTGCTCAATCAAGAAAGACTAAAAATTGAAAAGGGTATTCCTTGTTGGTCGTATTTAACCAGAGAAACATTAATATACACAAATGGGTAGTTGTTTATATTTTGTTATTACATATCAGTTCCATGCCATAACATAAAACTGTTCAGTTATAATATATAAATAACTACCCATCCATCTATATCGTGTATAGATGGATGGATAGTTATTCATATTTTAACATTACTGACAAAACATAAATAAGCATATATTTAGGCTCTATTCTAAAGTATTGAGTACTCTCACCATAGATAAGGTGACACCTAAAACAGTAAGATACGATATAAATAAATATACATGAGTAAGTAGGTATATTGGCATATTTTGATACCAAAGCAATTGTTAATACCTGGAAGTAATTATTTGTTATCAGTTTTGGGAAGTTGATATACGGCTAGGCTGAATTTTGAGCACAAGGTGTACGCTAATATATCCAATAGACATGGAACATATAAAAAATCTAGAAATTGAAAAGTAGGTATACGCCATATCCCCGTGTAGACCCTGTTTCCAACACTGTTTGTCATAATCCAAGTAAGATGTTCCCATCCAATAACCCAGGATTATATTAATTCCTAAAATATTAAATTAGGTAAATAATTCCAAGTGACTTGATATTTTATTCACTTACAAAGCATGTAATTGATAGTGGCATATATGATACAACAATATCTGCAATTGCCATGTGGCACTGGGTGGATGACTTTTCTTATAACCAAATTAGCATTGTTTTACATTACACACACACACACACACACGAGCACATATTTCCCCCTAATACCTGTGGTTGGTGCTCGAGGCTAGATAAAAGACAATTTCAATGATGATTGTGTAGCAACACAATTTTCCTAAGCTACATTTGGCCTTGTGTCAGATAAACTTAAGTTCAGTGAATGTCCATGCGCGAGTGCGCGCGAACGTGGTAATTATTTAATTCTTATCGAGTTGAATGTATATTCGAATAGATGAATAAACACGTGGTTTGTCATTCCTCTTACAGGATGAAAAAACAAATTTCTAAATAATCGATACACTGCGCCGGATTAAGGGGTGCTGAGTAAGCTGACGCCGAGGGGCAATACTTAGGAAGTCCCCGAAATTAGTTAACAGGACCAAATTGCTTCGAGAAAAGGTTTTGGAAGTACAATGTAATAATGATAAATGTGTATATGAAATTTATTATATTTCAATAGAATTTCTTGTTTACTTACACAAGTAATCCTTTTGAGAGGAAGCCCATTATTTGAATTACAGATACTGGCCCCCGTGCAACCTCAATACGACCCTGATAAAATACCTTTGTCAATGAGCAAAAGAAAGGACTAATAGAGTTTTGTTAATACTCAGGTTAAAACATAATTAGTGATTATTAGTTGATTATATCAAAATTTGTCCAACAAAGACCTTTAGTTTTGAGAAGGATCATTAAGATTCAAAGAGTTTTTCGGGCGATTGAACTCCTTGTAGTTTGTGTTCTTAACACGTTTCAGCCGATTCATTCTACGGCCTTCGTCAGTTGTGCTATCCAAATATGATGATGGATGAAGGCAGTAGAATGGATCGGCTGAAACGTTGAGTCGACAACACAAACAACGAAAAGTTCAATCGACCGAAAAATCCTTTGAGACATTCATGTGTTATTATATAAACAAGTTAAAGAATCATTTTGTCCTACTAAGTGTAAATCAATATACATAGTTTTATTCTCTGACTGTTCTCATTTTGATGGGGTTCTTTTGAACTCAACGTTTCGGCTGTTATACCCAACAACCTTCTTCTGGGGGGCCAAACCATAAATTATTTACCTGTTACTACTAGGGGTTGTTGTTTTCGATAAAAATGAAGTTTCTCGCAATATGAAGAATTTTTTTTCTAAGATTATTTTTATTCAAAACACTTCAATCACATTATAAATATTTACATAGGGCCAATGTTAAATATTCTCAAGGGTTATCTAGTCAGGATTTTGTGATAGAAGTATTCAATGATAAAAAAATAAGTTGAAAATCTAAACAGTTCACGGTTGACATCAAGAGTTTTTGTTATTATTATTATTATTATTATTATTATTATTATTATTATTATTATTATTATTATTATTATTATCATTATTATTATTATTATTATTATTATTATTATTATTATTTACGTACACAACTGATATGTGTATGTGTAAGTATATATATATATATATATATATATATACATACATATACATATATATACATACATATGCATACATATATATACATACATATGCATATATATATATACATATATATACATATACATACATATATATATATATACATATACATATATATACATACATATGCATACATATATATACATACATATGCATATATATATATATACATATAAATACATATACATACATATATATATATATATATATATATATATATATATATATACATATACATATACATACGTATGTATATATATACATATACATACAACGTGTTCATAGTGATCTATCGATGTATATATATATGTATATTTATGTATATATACATGTATATGTATATATACATATACATACATATACATGTATATATACATACATATACATATATATATACATCGATAGATCACTATGAACACATTGAGATTGATAGATATGAACTGGTTGAGATAGATGGAAAAGACGCGTATAAATATGCGCAATTATACAGGTATTTAAAAGTTTCTCGAATTGGTTCCTCGTTAAATTATTTTATTGCTTTTTCCTTAACAGGATCAAGATTATCAGATTTATCAACTTTTTGCCAACCATGAAACAATGAAAAAGTTTTATTCATGTCTTCCTTTTTAATTTCTTTTATTTGTTTTTCAAACCTCCTAACTTACACTTATCTATTTAGAAACATTTAACATTCCTTATTTTTCACGATAGAAAAATATTCTCATTTCTTAAATTTTGCTTTTACGTGCTTTGTACTTCACTTATTCGTTACTAATGTTATCCCCATATTTTGAATAAGGCACAATAGACTCAGTGCCCAGGGCCAATGAACAATTTGGAGTCACTGGAGAAATTTAAAATATATTTTAAAATTATAAAAATATATACAATTTGAAACATTAGAGAGACCCAAATTTTACTAGTGTCCAAGGCCCCCAAACGCTGAAATCCAGCTCTGTTTATCACCATCAATATCAGCAAAATTATTTCTACCTCTCTTATTCATTGCACGTTTTTAACCATTGCAACCTCTAAAAGTTTTTGAGTGAGTCCAATCCTTGATAATTCTGCCACATGTCAAACTTTCTTTCTCATCAGTTTTTTCTTCTGTGTTCATTCTTATATTTTCCCTTTCTAGTCAAACCTTTTCTTTACATTCGTTTTTTTCTCCTTCTCCAATCATTCTATCTTCTTTTTTCCTCATATCTCGATTTTTTCGCGTCAACATTAGTTCTATACATTCTCTTTTCAATGGTCCCCTATTTTGCTCGGGCTGTCCTGTGGAAAAACAACATGGCACCATACTTTTCTATAGGTTTCTAAAATATCTAGCCAGTCAGCCAATCACTGGGCAGCTAAGCTCGAGTCTACTTGTGAATGGGGCGGGAATATCAACCATCCTGTAAAAGGCTACACGACGGTTGGACAGCTCAAACGTCTGTCTGTGCTCACTCTATTGGCTATGACCAACAAACCTACGGGAAATGCTTTCATTTGTTTAGCTTACATATAAAAATATCACAATCCCCAATTTACTTCTACGTTCAACCCCACTTACCGTAATTTGTCCGCTGTCTCCTATATATATATATATATATATATATATATATATATGTACATGTATATATTGTATATGTATGTATATATATATATAAATGAATACACACACAGACATACACGCACAGATAGAGAGACATACCACCCGTTCCTTTTTTTACTGTTCTCATTAATACCCCAATATCTTTCGCTTTATCTCGAAACTCACCTTTTTCCTTGTTTTTTTTTTTATTTATTTTCCCTATTATCTTGGGTCCTCGTTTTTTATCTTGCTTCTTCCCTTATTTTATGCTACTTTCTCTCTCTCTCATACACACGTGAACCAATATCTATGTTCGTAACTGTACGTGCATAATTACCAGGTGCAATCTCTTATTTGTTTTCAATGTTACAGACGTATGCATACGCGCACACATTATATAGGATCAAGATCTCAAGACCTATTCTTCTTACACATTGTTGGTTTTCATAGCGCCCTCTCTGTCTAATAAACTCTGTAATATTTCATTCTCGGTCGAAATCAATTGCTTGTGACAAAGCAAAATAACTACAATAAGCTCCATCTCTTCTTGAACGTTCTATCTTCCTACCATCACCAATACGACTACTTTGAATATTGCTGCTACTACTACTACATCTACTACTACTACTACTACTACTACTACTACTACTACTACTACTACTACTACTACTACTACTAGTACAGTGATGGGGAAGTCTAGTCACTAGTTCAAGCAATACTGACGCTTAAATCAAACTGATGAAGTTGTAGTAAACTGAATTGCAAGCAGTCCTGTAAGATTAGTTATACTATTTTTTTTGTATATTTTTCTCAATCCAGGACTAACACAACGATCACTACCACGACGACTATCATCGCATCAGCAGCAGCAGCAACAAGAACAAGAAGAACAATCAAAAAGAACCATTTCAACCACTATCACAAACATTGTAGCAGTAGGATTTTATTAAAATAAAAAGGACAGGTAAGGTAGCTCTTCTCTACCCCGCCCAGCTCCATCGCTACCACTTCCGCCACCGCTACCATCAAACCGACCAACCAACCAACCAACCAACACTACCACCACTTTGTTTTATCATCATCATCATCACCATCATCATTGTCGTCGTCGTCGTCGTCGTCGCCGCTGCTGTCTCCCCTACTGGTGGTCGAGTCAGATTAGAACGAAAATTACCGAAGAGCTACATCGTCATTTTTACACATCCTCAAGCCTTCTTCGCTGAACAACGCCACAGCTTAAACGTGATAAAACTTGGATCTTGAAAAGAATATTATTTTAAAAAAAGAATATATATATATATTTATTAAGTCGTCAACAGTCTTAAATGGCTAGTATGGCTTACCCCCCAGTATCAGCACCTACTACTAAAGCCCCTCCATACTCGGTTAACGGACTAAGTCTCACATCGCCGAATGTTGATATCTTGCATCCAGCCATGAGTTACCAAGGTGAGAATTAATAAGATTATTCTTTTCTTTTTTTTCCCCACTGATTCTAGCATTTTTTAAAACTTCAATATTGTTTTGAATAATAACACTTCTATAATTCATTCGATTTTTTTTTTTGCTTGTATTATTGACTTTGTTAAAATGTTTTGTTTTTTTTACATTCTGGTAGTTTTAATTCAATACATTTTGACTTATGTTTATCACATGGAGTATGAAATCATCATTAAATTTTCTGATTTCTTTTTGCCTTCATCCTAATTTTCTTTAGTTGCTCTTCCCCCGGCCTCGATCCACGTTGTTTACTCGTTGCCGTAGAGAAATCGGCACGAATAAAAGTTGCGATAAAAAGCAACTAATTAAGATGAAGGCAAAAAGAACCCATAAATTCTAATAATAGTGATTGTTTAAATGTTGTTTATTGATCTGTAAACCTTTCATTTATCGTATATATATGTTTTGAACTTATGAATCAATACACTGAACATTTTTTTTCAAGTTTCGGTTCACTTTTAAACTTAGTTGATCCTTTTGATATTTTATTTAGTTATTTGTTGTTGCTCTCCCTAACTCTTTTTTTTTCCATTTACGTGTACCCAATATTCAACTTTTAGAGCGCCGATTTTATTTCATGAAGTTCATCTCTAAAACTTTTAAAATACTTGAGTGAACATACATCAATTTGGTAAACTTTGTTTTGACGTACATGAATCTGACTAGCATAGAGAGACACCAAAAAGTCGATTTTTTTTTTTCAAATAAAAAAGTATAATTTAACTACATACTCATCAAAAATTAGTACAATAATGAAATCAAATGTCTGTCATCAGATAGCGCACCATGAGATCGTCAGTTTGGTACGTCGATCGCCCTGTTCCTATCGTGCATTTACGTTTCCATGGTGCGCAGTCTGATAAAAACACGTGTTTAATTCCATTACTACGTTAATTTATGATGAAATATGCTTTTTAATCGCACTATTCAAAGCCTTTGTATGACTTTGGGGGCTCTCTATGCTGGCTAACATCACTATTGGTTTATGTACGTAAAAATAAAGATTACCTTCAATTACTTCAGTTATACTCAACTCAAATTTTACTCATTTGAAATTTGGCCCGAATTTGTCTTTACCTTGGACGGGATTTCTTCCTTTCCTGATTCCTAAGAATAATATTTCTGAACGTAAGTGCCGTTGTCTCAATTCTTTCCTACTTGAATAATTGACGTTTGATAAAGTTCTGATATTTATTTCCTACGTTTGTAAAAGTTGTACGTCAGCTCATTTCATTTTCATAGAAGCACTGCTGCATCGTTTTGATCAGCCGATATTTAATGTTTAAAAAGTACATTCCGATAGTTTAATAGAAAGGATTTTTTAGGTAATTGTTGGGATGAGGTTTGCAAAGGAAAGGAAGGTGATTAGTATAGAAATCGCACATGATAAAAGCGTTATCTATACAAGATACATCCCTTTAATATACAGACCTCATCCAAATAACAACCATTTGGTGATCAAGGCCGCATATAGAAGGTGAGACCTAAAGTGAGACCTAAAGTTTCACAAAATTCGGGGACCCCTTATTAAAAAAATCCCCAAAACGCTGTGTCTCATAAAACGTGAAAACAAACATACCTTTTGAATAATTAGGATAGTAAGACCCTTAGCTGTGATTTATCGGACTAATCCGTAATCCAACACCAACTGAAATAATAAATAAGAAAAATATTTTTTCAAATGAATCTGATCGGTATATTGAATTAAATTTTAAAATTTGTTTATATTTATATATACTTAATTACGACTTTATGAATTTTATATACGTTTTTAAAGTCGACGCGTGAAGATTGTTTATAATTAGAGATACCCCGAGAGGTACCTTAGGATATATTAACCAGCTTTTTTCTGCGCTGAGTGATATTTCCCAAACATTTAATTACTTCACTATTATATTGCTGTCGTGGAATAAGTTTCTTTTCTAGATTCCTAATATAATATACTTAGTATAGACATTACACATGATAAAAGTGTAATGTATACAAGATACGTCCCTTTAATGTACAGACCTCATCCAAATAATAACCATTTGGTGATCAGGTCCGTATATAGAAGGTGAGACCTAAAGTCTTACAAAATTCGGGGACCCCTTATTAAAAAAAAACCCAAAACGCTGTGTCTCATAAAACGTGAAAACAAACATACCTTTTGAATAATTTGAGCCCCGTTAGGATAGTAAGACCCTTAGCTGTGATTTATCGGACTAATCCGTAATCCAACACCGACTGAAATAATAAATAAGAAAAATATTTTTTCAA
Organism: Thysanoteuthis rhombus; assembly: GCA_963457665.1. Taxonomy (NCBI): domain Eukaryota; kingdom Metazoa; phylum Mollusca; class Cephalopoda; order Oegopsida; family Thysanoteuthidae; genus Thysanoteuthis; species Thysanoteuthis major. Next base: position 562,479 of record OY735243.1, on the reverse strand, counting down.
ATGAATCTGATCGGTATATTGAATTAAATTTTAGAATTTGTTTATATTTATATATACTTAATTACGACTTTATGAATTTTATATACGTTTTTAAAGTCGACGCGTGAAGATAGTTTATAATTGGAGATGCCCCGAGAGGTACCTTAGGATATATTAACCAGCTTTTTTCTGCGCTGAGTGATATTTCATCATCATCCATCATCATCAGTCTTTTAGCGTCCGTCGTTGGACATAGACCTTCCCCAGGATTTGCCACACTTCTCTCTCCTAGGCGTCACGAAGCAAGTACTTCCTGAACTTGTCTAGCTCGTCTCTCCATCTAAGATTTTGCCGGCCTCGGTTGCGCATGTGGTCTCGGGGAATCCATGTTGTGAGTCGTGATGTCCATCGATTGTCAGCCATTCTTGCAACATGGCCAGCCCACCGCCATTTGAGATTTTTTATGGATTCTATGATGTCTCTAACTCTTGTCTTTTCCCGGGTGTACTGTGCTGTTTTGTGGTCTCTCCATGTGAGGCCCAGCATTATTCTTTCATGTGTACGTTGCATGGTTCTCAGCTTACGGGTCTGTCTCTTGGTTAGGTTCCATGTTCCGGCTCCATAAGTGACTATTGGGAGGATGCATTGGTTATACACCCTTCTCTTTAGGATTAATGGGATCTTATCATTTTTGAAGGTTGAGCTAGCTCTGCCGAGGGCATGTTATCCTAGGGTGATTCTTCGCTTGATTTCTTCTTCTTTCGAGGTTCTCATGGAGATTCGTTGCCCTAGGTAGATGTAGTGGTCTACTTTCTCGAGTTCTGTGTCGAGATTTCGATCTTAGTGTTTTTATCTCCAATGTGGTTGTTGCACATGATCTTCGTTTTGCTGAAGTTCATGTGTAGGCCGACTTTCTTGCTCTCTTCATTTAGTTCATCTATCATTAGTTGGAGGTCGTGTAGGTTCTCTGCGAAAAGGGCTATGTCGTCTGCGAATCTGAGGTTGCTCAGATACTCGCCGTCTATTTTAATTCCTTTACTTTCCCAGTCTAGTCTTCTGAAGATCATCTCGAGGCAGGCTGTGAAGAGTTTAGGTGAGCTGGTATCACCTTGTCTTGCTCCTTTCTGGGGCTGGAAGGGGTCCGAGTCTTTATGTAGCCTGATAAATGAGCTGCCGTGATTGTATATATGTTTCAACACTTCAACATATACTGGATCGACACCTTGCCGACTGATGGCCTCCAAACATTTAATTACTTCACTATTGTATTGTCGTGGAGTAAGTTTTTTTTCTAGATCCCTAATATAAAATAAATTCATAATTAAAAAAAGTTCTAGTCGACAGAGTATAAATCTGCTTTATGATACAGCTTAGATATTTCGTAAAATATCTCGAATAGCTAACATTCAAATTAAAACAATAACTTAAGTTACGTATAGAATTCTTACCTGAAAAGAGAGAAGTTATCATTCAAAAACAAATTATTTCGTTGTTTATTCCTCTGTTTATTTCTTTACTGTAACGTTTCGGATCAAGTGGTCCCAAACTTTCCCAAAATCGCCGATCTCATTACTGATAATCTCACCACTTTAATCTAATAAGACATCAAATGAAATAAAAATTGTTTCAGAGAGAGAATTCATTTATATAATGGAAACATTATTATGAAATAGTTTTTTTTATTGAAATACACCTCCTTTTCCCAGAAATTTTCGGGGAACCCAGGAGTTTTGCAAACCATTTATACCAGAAACTATAAATTAAAGAAAATAATCAATCGACAAATAATTAACATAAACGTGTATTACGAAGCCATTATTAAAACGTATCGTATTTCACCTTTTTATAACGCGCATCGAATTTTGAGTTAAAAGTCTATCAGTTTATTATCTACAGAAACATAATTCTCATACATATACACGGAATATTACAAATATTTTTCATTCGTAACTGAAAGTCAATCGGGTAGGGCGGATCATATATATGGTACCGGATTATACATAGCGAAATACGGTATTTATAATCCAGCATTTTAAAGGGTTTTGGTTGACTAAAAATTGGATTAAAAGAGATTTTCGAATAATCACTTAAAAAAATGTTTTTTTTTTCTCAACACTTGATACATTGAATCATTATAAGGTAAAATTTTAAAAATTCTGGTAAAAATAACTGATAAGATACACAGAATATGCAATTTTCAAACTAGCTTGATTAGTATTTCAATTGATATTCGGACTATCCTCATCTTGGTTGTTTTTCATACAACGTTTCGGCCGTTGCACTCTTCTGGACGTATTTCGACCACTGCCTACAAAATACCACCATCTCAGTATATCTCTGAATTTTTGAGATGAGGTATTATCATTATTATTATTATTTCTACTGATATTCAGACCATCCTCATCTTTGTTGTTTTTCATACAACGTTTTGGCCGTTGCACTCTTCTGGACGTATTTCGACCATTGCCTACAAAATACCACCATCTCAGTATATCTCTGAATTTTCGAGATGAGGTATTATTACTATGATTATTATCATTATTATTATTATTATTATTATTATTATTATTATTATTATTTCTATTCATATTCTGACTATCCTCATCTTTGTTGTTTTTCATACAACGTTTCGGCCGTTGCACTCTTCTGGACGTATTTCGACCACTGCCTACAAAATACCACCATCTCAGTATATCTCTGAATTTTTGAGATGAGGTATTATCATTATTATTATTATTTCTACTGATATTCAGACCATCCTCATCTTTGTTGTTTATCATACAACATTCCGGCCGTTGCACTCTACGGCCTTCGTCAGGTATCATCTGGTAGATTTTTGGGAAGTAACGAACCGAACCCTTTATTTATCCGACCGGGGTACATTGACCGTACTTCCCTCTTTAGTATTGTTATACTGTCTCACACTAGGCTCGAACCTAGCGCAGTGGTTTCAGCTTCAGACAAATTACTGTTAAGTAATGGTTCTAGGTTCGATCCCAGTGTGAGACAGTATAACAATACTACTAACGCTAAAGAGGGGAGTACTGTCAATATACCCGCGTCGGATATAAATAATGAATAAAGGGCCCGGTTCCGTTCGTTACTTCCCCAAATCTACCAGATGATACCAGACGAAGGCCGTAGAGTACAACGGCTGAAACGTTGTATGAAAAACAACGAAGATGGTATGAATATTACTAGAAATGATAATAACGCCTCATCTCAAAAATTCCGATATACAGCTTGATTAGAATAGAAATTGTAACTTCAGTTTATTGCCACTTTCGGGTCATATCTAGAATCTAAACCCCCAAATTGATTCATGTAAAAACCGCATATGATTCAGACTACACCGTATACAAAATTTGATTTAATTTCTATCATCGTTGTAATTAGCGGAAATCTTTATAAAATATGAAAGAGAAAGGAGAAAGAAAAATGAAATATTTCAAACTTGTTTCAATAGAAGAAAACAACTTTTCTCTCCTATTTTGCGTTTTATCTAATTTTTAAAAGTTTTTTTACCACTAATAGATATAATTCAATCGTGGTTTTTCCGAGTTTCCGATACGATTTCTTCGCAATATTTTCTATTACAATTAAAGACGTGGTTTTTCCGAGTTTCTGAGACTATTTTTTCGCAATATTTTCTAATACAATTAAAGGGGTGTTTTTTCCGAGTTTCCGATACAATTTCTTCGCAATATTTTCTAATGTAATTAAAAAGGTGTTTTTTCCGAGTTTCCGATACGATTTCTTCGCAATATTTTCTAATGTATTTAAAGAGGTCCGAATCCAACCTTTCAACCTTGTCTTGGATAAATTAAACAGAATTTTGATTACAGTATAATCAGAAAACGTACGGTTTTGACTTGGGTCAATTTGGGGGTCCGGATTCTATATTTAATCCAGAGTTTTAATTTCAAGTCAAATCTGAGTCGAACCCCTTCCTGTGGTTTTAAAATATTTTTGAATACTCACTCCTATTATAAACACAAAAGGGTGGACTTTATTCACCCTATATTATTTTTATCTAGTTTTAAAAGTTTGTACCACGAATAGACATAATTCAATCGATGTTTTTCCAGAGTTTCTGATACGATTTCTTTGCAATATTTTCTAATGTAATCAAAGAGGTCTTAATTCATCTTTTCAACCTTGTCTTGTTTAAATCAAAATGAATTTTTATTACAGTATAATCAGAAAACGAGCGCTTTTAGACTTGGGTCAATTAGGGGGTCCGGATTCTATATTTAATCCAGAGTTTTTATTTCAAGTCAAATCTGAGTCGAACCCCTTCCTGTGGTTTTAAAATATTTTTCAATACTCACTCCTATTATAAACACAAATGGGTGAGCTTTATTCACCCTATATCATTCTTATCTAGATTTAAAAGTTTGTACCACGAATAGACATAATTCAATCGAGATTTTTCCGAGTTTCTGATACGATTTCTTCGCAATATTTTCTAATGCGACTAAAGAGGTCTTAATTCATCTTTTCAACCTTGTCTTGTTTAAATTAAAATGAATTTTTATTACAGTATAATCAGAAAACGAGCGCTTTTAGACTTGGGTCAGTTTGGGGGTCCAGATTCTATATTTAATCCAGAGTTTTTATTTCAAGTCAAATCTGAGTCGAACCCCTTCCTGTGGTTTTAAAATATTTTTGAATACTCACTCCTATTATAAACACAAAAGGGTGGGCTTTATTCATCCTATATCATTTTAATCTAGATTTAAAAGTTTGTACCACGAATAGACATAATTCAATCGAGGTTTTTCCAGAGTTTCCGATACGATTTCTTTGCAATATTTTCTAATGTAATTAAAAAGGTCTTAATTCATCTTTCCAACCTTGTCTTGTTTAAATTAAAATGAATTTTGATTACAGTATAATCAGAAAACACACGGTTTTGACTTGGGTCAATTAGGGGGTCCGGATTCTATATTTAATCCAGAGTTTTTATTTCATGTCAAATCTGTGTCGAACCCCTTCCTGTGGTTTTAAAATATTTTCAAATGCTGGCTCCTATTATAAACACAAAAGGGTGGGCTTTATTCACCTATATCATTCTTATCTAGATTTAAAAGTTTGTACCACGAATAGACATAATTCAATCGAGATTTTTCCAGAGTTTCCGATACGATTTCTTTGCAATATTTTCTAATGTAATTAAAGGGATCCGAATCCAACCTTTCAACCTCGTCTTGGATAAATTAAACAGAATTTTAATTACAGTATAATCAGAAAACGAGCGCTTTTAGACTTGGGTCAGTTTGGGGGTCCGGATTCTATATTTAATCCAGAGTTTTTATTTCAAGTCAAATCTGAGTCAAACCCCTTCCCGTGTCTTTAAAATATTTTTGAATACTCACTCCTATTATAAACACAAAAGGGTGGGCTTTATTCACTTTATATAATTTTTATCTAGTTTTAAAAGTTTGTACCATGAATAGACATAATTCAATCGAGTTTTTCCAGAGTTTCCGATACGATTTCTTCGCAATATTTTCTAATGCGACTAAAGAGGTCTTAACTCATCTTTCCAACCTTGTCTTGTTTAAATTAAAATGAATTTTGATTACAGTATAATCAGAAAACGAGCGCTTTTAGACTTGGGTCAGTTTGGGGGTCCAGATTCTATATTTAATCCAGGGTTTTTATTTCAAGTCAAATCTGAGTCGAACCCCTTCCTGTGGTTTTAAAACATTTTTGAATACTCACTCCTATTATAAACACAAAAGGGTGGGCTTTATTCACCTTATATTATTCTTATCTAGATTTAAAAGTTTGTACCACGAATAGACATAATTCAATCGAGGTTTTTCCAGAGTTTCCGATACGATTTCTTTGCAATATTTTCTAATGCGACTAAAGAGGTCTTAATTCATCTTTTCAACCTTGTCTTGTTTAAATTAAAATGAATTTTTATTACAGTATAATCAGAAAACGAGCGCTTTTAGACTTGGGTCAATTAGGGGTCCGGATTCTATATTTAATCCAGAATTTTCATTTCAAGTCAAATCTGAGTCGAACCCCTTCCTGTGGTTTTAAAATATTTTTGAATACTAACTCCTATTATAAACACAAAAGGGTGGGCTTTATTCACCCTATATCATTTTTATCTAGTTTTAAAAGTTTGTACCACGAATAGACATAATTCAATTGAGTTTTTCCAGAGTTTCCGATACGATTTCTTCGCAATATTTTCTAATGTAATTAAAAAGGTCTTAATTCATCTTTTCAACCTTGTCTTGTTTAAATTAAAATGAATTTTAATTACAGTATAATCAGAAAACGAGCGCTTTTAGACTTGGGTCAGTTTGGGGGTCCAGATTCTATATTTAATCCAGAGTTTTTATTTCATGTCAAATCTGAGTCGAACCCCTTCCTGTGGTTTTAAAATATTTTTGAATACTCACTCCTATTATAAACACAAAAGGGTGAGCTTGATTGACCTTATATCATTTTTATCTAGATTTAAAAGTTTGTACCACGAATAGACATAATTCAATCGAAGTTTTTCCAGAGTTTCTGATACGATTTCTTCGCAATATTTTCTAATGCGACTAAAGAGGTCTTAATTCATCTTTCCAACCTTGTCTTGTTTAAATCAAAATGAATTTTTATTACAGTATAATCAGAAAACGAGCGCTTTTAGACTTGGGTCAATTTGGGGGTCCGGATTCTATATTTAATCCAGAGTTTTTATTTCATGTCAAATCTGTGTCGAACCCTTTCCCGTGTCTTTAAAATATTTTTGAATTCTCGCTTCTATCAATAACACAAAAGGGTGGGCTTGATTGACCCTTTAACACGATTAAAAACATTTTATAAATATATGTTGACATAGATATCGGGACAATAATATACAACGTATTACATAATTCAGAAATTTATTTTATCCAATATACAATTTTAAGAGTTTATAAAACGGAAAAGAACAGAAACAAAACATGGTCGTAAGATAAATAATATAAAAATGAAGTTAATATCATTGTTTCATCCATCCTTGTAAAGTTACATCATAAAAATTAATTTGTATATGAAGAGACTCAGCCTTATCATCATCATCATCATCATCATCAGTCTTTTAGTGTCCGTCGTTGGACATAGACCTTCCCCGGGATTTGCCACACTTCTCTATCATGGGCGTCCCGGAGCCAGTACTTCCTGAACTTGTCTAGCTCGTCTCTCCATCTAACACTTTGTCGGCCTCGGTTGTGCATGTGGTCTCGGGGAATCCATGTTGTGAGTCGTGATGTCCATCAATTGGCTGCCATTCTTGCAACATGGCCAGCCCACCGCCATTTAAGATTTTTTTATGGATTCTATGATGTCTCTATCTCTTGTATTTTCCCTGATGTACTGTGCTGTTTTGTGGTCTCTCCATGTGAGGCCCAGCATTATTCTTTCATATGCACGTTGCATGGTTCTTAATTTACGGGTCTGTCTCTTAGTTAGGTTCCATGTTTCGGCTCCATAAGTGACTATCGGGAGGAAGCATTGGTTGTATACCCTTCTTTTTAGGATTAATGGGATCTTATTATTTTTGAAGGTTGAGCTAGCTCTGCCGAGGGCTTGTTATCCTAGGGTGATTCTTCGCTTGATTTCTTCTTCATTTGAGGGTCTCATTTTGCACGCCAAATAAATGAAATAACTTTACGCAAATATTATTTTGACATAAGAAAAATTGCGCTACAGAGAAGTTTTTTTATATTTGCTTATTGAAAAAACTAGCCTTTAAAAGAACATCTTAAAGTATAACGTTTTTTTTCTGTTTGTTCGCAGTCTTTGATAAGATGAATGCAAAAATATTTTTCTAACGTACGGTCAGATAAACTTTGTCGTCTTATGTAGATGTAATGGTCTACTTTCTCCAGTTCTGTGTCGAGATTTCGATCTTAGTGTTTTCATCCCCGATGTGGTTCTTATTTTTGAAGGTTGAGCTAGCTCTGCCAAAGGTTTGCCATCCTAGTGTGATTCTTCGCTTGATTTCTTCTTCTTTTGAGGGTCTCATCGAGATTTGTTGCCCTAGGTAGATGTAGTGGTCTACTTTCTCGAGTTCTGTGTCCTCGATTTCGATCTTAGTGTTTTTATCTCCAATGTGGTTCTTATTTTTGAAGGTTGAGCTAGCTCTGCCGAAGGCTTGCTATCGTAGTGTGATTTTTAGCTTGATTTCTTCTTCTTTTGAGGGTCTCATGGAGATTTGTTGTCCTAGGTGGATGTAGTGGTCTACTTTCTCGAGTTCTGTGTCGAGATTTCGATCTTAGTGTTTTCATCCCCGATGTGGTTCTTATTTTTGAAGGTTGAGCTAGCTCTGCCAAAGGTTTGCCATCCTAGTGTGATTCTTCGCTTGATTTCTTCTTCTTTTGAGGGTTTCATGGAGATTCGTTGCCCTAGGTAGATGTAGTGGTCTACTTTCTCGAGTTCTGTGTCCTCGATTTCGATCTTAGTGTTTTCATCCCCGATGTGGTTCTTATTTTTGAAGGTTGAGGTAGCTCTGCCAAAGGTTTGCCATCCTAGTTTGATTCTTCGCTTGATTTCTTCTTCTTTTGAGGGTCTCATGGAGATTTATTGTCCTAGGTAGATGTAGTGGTCTACTTTCTCGAGTTCTGTGTCCTCGATTTCGATCTTAGTGTTTTTATCTCCAATGTGGTTGTTGCACATGATCTTCATCTTGTGTAGGCCGAAAAATTCATCTAATTAGATTTCGGTCGCTCGTTCTTTATAGGATCTCTCCCCGGTTTCTGCAATTTCGTATTCGTATTATTAATATCATTTTTAACGAGAAACTTGAATCGAAAGATATAACACGGTAATTCGTCAAACAATGATACAGAGAGAAGTACAAAGTAAGTATTTGGTTTGATTATTTTCAAGAAACAAACGTATGCGACGTACTAACATTCACAACTCGCAACCTGAAAACAATTTTACCGACGTTGATTCTAGATACGTAAATAAAATGTTTTGTCGATGAAAACTGGAAAACAATGAATCAATAATTAACTTTTGTTTGATTTTATGACTTTTTAATGTCTAAATATCATTGAAATAAATCAAAATATATTCCGTTATTGTTACAAGGAAATCCAGTGTCGGATTTTGAATCAGAAATAAGTAAAGACTGATTCAGTTTTCTATCAATTTGTTCCGTTTATCTGGAAAAGAAAATAACCACAAAAATTATATCTCTTGTATGGTTTTCCGGTTGCTAATCAGTAATAAAATAATAATAATAATAATAATATAATAACAATTTAATAATGATAATATGATAATAATAATACTATAATAATGATAATATAATAATGATTATATGATAATATAATATAATAATGATAATATGATAATGATAATATAATGATGATATAATAATAAAATAATGATAATAATATGATAATGATAATAATATAATAATGATAATATAATAATGATAAAATGATAATATAATATAATATGATAATATAATAATGATAATATAATATAATATGATAATATAATAATGATAATATAATAATGATTATATGTTAATATGATATAATAATGATAATATGATAATGATAATATAATGATGATATAATAATATAATAATGATAATAATATAATAATGATAATATAATAATGATAAAATGATAATATAATAATGATAATATAATAATGATAATATAATGATAATATAATAATGATAATATGATAATGATAATATAATGATAATATAATAATGATAATATAAGAATGATAATATAATAATGATAATATAATGATAATATAATAATGATAATATAAGAATGATAATATGATAAAGATGATAATATAATAATAATATCATAATGATAATATGATAATGATAATATAATAATGATAATATAATGATGATAATATAATAATGATAATATAATAATGATAATATAATAATGATAATATAATTATAATATAATGATAATATAATAATGATAATATAAGAATGATAAAGATGATAATATAATGATAATATAATAATGATAATATGATAATGATAATATAATAATGATAATATAATAATGATAATATGATAATATAATATGATAATCATAATATGATAATGATGATATAATAATGATAATATAATAATATAATAATGATAATATGATAATGATAATGTGATAAAGATAATATAATAATGATAATATAATAATATGATAATACGATAATGATAATATAATAATGATATGATGATAATAATAATTTTTCAAATAAATAATTATCTAACAACTTTTCTGGTTTCTCTTAAATCTTCCGCGACATTTTCATTTTCTGTAATATATTTGTTACTTGTCTATCTAATTCAATTTTTATCCTTGCTATAAACACCCCAAGCCTTTAGCCATCTTTTTTTCACCAGCTACGATAGCCTTATCCAAGAGACTC
>OY735243.1:542084-544584 GCA_963457665.1 Thysanoteuthis rhombus | reverse complement strand
TCATCCATCATCATCAGTCTTTTAGCGTCCGTCGTTGGACATAGACCTTCCCCCCAGGATTTGCCACACTTCTCAATCATGGGCGTCGCGAAGGTGTAAAAGTAACCATCATCATCAAGTGTAAATGTAATCATTATCATCAGTCTTTTAGCGTCCGTCGTTAGACATAGACCTTCCCCAGGATTTGCCACACTTCTCAATCATGGGCGTCGCGAAGGTGTAAAAGTAATCATCATCATCAAGTGTAAAAGTAATCATCATCATCAGTCTTTTAGCGTCCGTTGTTGGACATAAACCTTCCCCAGGATTTGCCACACTTCTCTATCATGGGCGTCGCGAAGGTGTAAAAGTAATCATCATCATCAAGTGTAAAAGTAATCATTATCATCGGTCTTTTAGCGTCCGTCGTTGGACATAGACCTTCCCCAGGATTTGCCACACTTCTCTTTCCTAGGCGTCCCGGACCCAGTACTTCCTGAACTTGTCTAGTTCATCTCTCCATCTAATATTTTGCCGGCCTCGGTTGCGCATGTGGTCTCGGGGAATCCATGTTGTGAGTCGTGATGTCCATCGATTGTCAGCAATTCTTACAGCATGGCCAGCCCACCGCCATTTGAGATTTTTTATGGATTCTATGTCTCTAACTCTTGTCTTTTCCCGGATGTGTTGTGCTGTTTTGTGGTCTCTCCATGTGAGGCCCAGCATTATTCTTTCATGTGCACGTTGCATGGTTCTTAATTTACGGGTCTGTCTCTTAGTTAGGTTCCATGTTCCGGCTCCATAGGTGACTATCGGGAGGATGCATTGGTTGTATACCCTTCTCTTTAGGATTAATGGGATTTTATTATTTTTGAAGGTTGAGCTAGCTCTGCCAAAGGCTTGCCATCCTAGTGTTAATCCTCGCTTGATTTCTTCTTTTTTTGAGGGTCTCATGGAGATTCGTTGCCCTAGGTAGATGTAGTGGTCTACCTTCTCGAGTTCTGTGTCCTCGATTTCGATCTTAGTGTTTTTATCTCCAATGTGGTTGTTGCACATGATCTTCGTCTTGCTGAAGTTCATGTGTAGGTCGACTTTCTTGCTCTCTTCATTTAGTTCATCTATCATTAGTTGGAGGTCGTGTAGGTTCTCTGCGAAAAGGGCTATGTCGTCTCCAAATCTGAGGTTGCTCAGATACTCGTCGTCTATTTTAATTCCTTTACTCTCCCAGTCTAGCCTTCTGAAGCTTGGCGGTCACTAAAAAAATCGGATCTGGATAGTTCCCGGTGAGAATCGAATTCACACCACTCAAAATACCAACTATCTTTCAATTCCAGTTCGTTAATTGATCATCAAAACATGTCTCTATGCTATAATAAATTGTCTCGAAACTTAACTCATCTCTTTTAAGATGAAGTGTACAAAAATGAAGTCTCCTCGTCCGTCGTCTGCCCCCTTCATTAAGATGGAGACCCGTTAAGATTCAAATATTTTTTCCGGATCATTGAACTCTCTCTTGTTCGCGTTGACATTTCGACCGATCGTTTCCCCGACCATCGTTAGGTATACTGTTCGTATGGGGTATTGGTGGTAAATATGATTCTTTCTCTTCAATGAAAGCAACGGTTATAACGTTGGATTTGGGGGATATTTTTACTAATTAAGCCTGGATTTCCATACCTTCTCCAAGGTATCAGGGGTGGCCGAAATACAGCCTAACCCTAACCCTAACCCTTATGAAGACACTTAATCTCGTTTTATTAGAAATGATCGGTAAAAGAAAATAAAATTCCAATTCTATGATTATTAATCGGAAAATAACTTCAATTCCAATCAATTAAAACGTAAGTTTAATGTCCATGGCGACTGATAATATTCGACAATATCACATTTTGATACAGGATTTAATATAAATATAAAATATATATTTTTACGTATAAAAACTGTAAATGATTCTAATAACCAGTCTGAAAAATTACATATATGAATGAATATTAATATTAATTGTTGCTACTTACGTATAATTTTCGTAACAAAACGCGAATGTAAAAAAATAAAAAGCCAAAATTTGTAATTGTTTTCCATGTCTCAGATTAAGTAAGCCGTACGTTAGGATATATATATACAATTATGTTATCAAAGGCTTCGAACAAATAGAAAAAAAACCCGTTATACTTTAAGATTTTCTTTTAAACGCTGGGTTTTTTTTAATAAACGAATATCAAAAAACTTCTCTGTGGCCCAATTTTGTCTTATATCGAAAAAATATTTGCGTAAAGTTATTTTATTTATCAGGTGCGCAAAATGAGACCCTCAAAAGAAGAAATCAAACAAAGAATTACACTAGGGTAACGAGCCTTTGGCAGAGGTTGCTCAACCTTCAAAAATAATAAGATCCCATTAATCCTGAAAAGAAGGGTATACAACCAATGCTTCCTCCCGATAGTCACTTATGGAGCCGAAACACGGAACCTAACTAAGAGACAGACCCCGTAAGCTGAGAACTATGCAACGTGCACATGAA
>OY735243.1:527084-529584 GCA_963457665.1 Thysanoteuthis rhombus | reverse complement strand
ATATGAATGTTTATATATGTTTTTGTATATTTATATATATATATGAATGTATATATATGCGTGTGTATATTTATATATATATATATGAATGTATATATATGTGTGTGTATATTCATATATATATATGAATGTATATATATATGTTTGTGTATATTTATATATATATATGAATGTATATACATATGTTTGTGTATATTTATATATATATATGAATATATATATGTTTGTGTATATTTATATATATATATGAATGTATATATATATATGTGTGTATATCTATATATATATATGAATGTAAATATATATGTGTGTGTATATTTATATATATATATGAATGTATATATATGTTTGTGTATATTTATATATATATATATGAATGTATATATATGTTTGTGTGTGTATGTTTATATATATATATGAATGTATATATATGTGTGTGTATATTTATATATATATATGAATGTATATATATGTTTGTGTATATTTATATATATATATGAATGTATATATATGTTTGTGTATATTTTTATATATATATGAATGTATATATATGTTTGTGTATATTTTTATATATATATGAATGTATATATATGTGTGTGTATATTTTTATATATATATGAATGTATATATATGTGTGTGTATATTTTTATATATATATGAATGTATATATATGTGTGTGTATATTTATATATATATATATGAATGTATATATATATGTGTGTGTGTATATTTATATATATATATGAATGTATATATATATGTGTGTGTGTATATTTATATATATATATGAATGTATATATATGTTTGTGTATGTTTATATATATATATGAATGCATATATATGTTTGTGTATATTTATATATATATATGAATATATATATATGTGTGTGTATATTTATATATATACATGAATGTATATATATATGTGTGTATATATATATCTATATATGAATGTATATATATATGTGTGTGTATATTTATATATATATATATATGAATGTATATATTTGTGTGTGTATATTTATATATATATATATATACATATATATATGAACGTATATATATGTATGTGTATATATATGAATGTATGTACATATATATATATGAATGTATATTTATATGTATATATATATATATGAATGTATATTTATATGTATATACATATATATGAATGTATATTTGTATGTATATACATATATATGAATGTATATTTATATGTATATATATATATATGAATGTATATTTATATGTATATACATATATATGAATGTATATTTATATGTGTGTATATATATATATGAATGTATATTTATATGTGTGTATATATATATATGAATGTATATTTATATGTGTGTATATATATATATATATGAATGTATATTTATATGTGTATGTATATATATATATATATATATATATATATATATATATATATATATATATATATCTTGGTGATTGCATTATAAGAAAAAGAGAAGCCTGATTTAAGACAAGGAATCCACACACCGATATGTAGGTTCGTACTCTCAACCCGTGCCCCGATGAGTTCGGACTTACCCCCAGAGTCAATGGAAGACGACCAGATTCAAACTTCAATTAGGATAATTGAAATCTCAAGTGACTGTGTACTTTTGAAGCAAAAAATCCGCCCGGTATCTGAGATATTCACTTTTATAATAGTTACTAATTCGGAAACTAATTTACAATTTGCTCTGATGGCTACTTTATCTCGAAAAGAATACCTTTAAACAAATAGGGTTAACCGTATGCTCCTTAAGATCATACCAGTATCCAGTCGTATAACAATTACTAATAACGCAAAAAGCTGGATGTTTTTTTAAAATTCAAATTCGTTATTCAGTGTTCGCTTCTTGGTTACCGGTTTTTTTTTACGACATTTGTAGATACACAAGCCGCAAAATATACGTAGATTTATTTCTTTTGATATTCGGACTTTGTTGTTTTTCATACAGTGTTTCGGCCGTTGCCCTCTACGGCCTTGGTCAGGTATCATCTGGGAGATTTGGGAAGAAACGACCCGGGGGTATATTGACTGTACTCCCCTCTTTTAGCGTTAGTAGTATTGTTATACTGTCTCACACCAGGATCGATCCTAGAACCATCAGATTACTTGACTTAATTTACAGTAATTTTTCTGATGCTGTAACCAATGCGCTATGTGTCCATGTTCGGTTTGTTATTTCCCAAATCTACCAGATGATACCTGACGAAGGCTGAAGAGAGCAACGGCTGAAACGTTGTATGAAAAACAACCAAGATGAGGATGGTCCGAATATCGATAGAAATAATAATAATACCTCATCTCTAAAATTCCGAGATATACTATACGCAGATTTGTTTTCGAGAATTAGACTCACAGAAGAAAAAAAGATTGAAAATTAATCGATATACACACACATATATATATACATTCATATATATATATAAGTATACACACACATATATATATATACATTCATATTTTCACGGTAATATTTAAT
>OY735243.1:514584-519584 GCA_963457665.1 Thysanoteuthis rhombus | reverse complement strand
AAAAAATAATGAAAATTAACGCGGGACGGGGTTAAGCGCATCGGGTGGGGACAAGATATCCCGAATAACAATAAAATAAAGAAAATTAACGTGGGACGGGGTTGAGCGCGTTGGGTGGGGACAAGATATCCCGAATAACAAAAAAAATCATGAAAATTAACGTGGGACGGGGTTAAGCGCGTTGGGTGGGGACAAGATATCCCGAATAACAAAAAAATTAAAGAAAACTAACGTGGGACGGGGTTGAGCACGTTGGGTGGGGACAAGATATCCCGAATAACAAAAAAATTAAAGAAAAGTAACGTGGGACGGGGTTAAGCGCGTTGGGTGGGGACAAGATATCCCGAATAACAAAAAAATAATGAAAATTAACGTGGGTCGGAAGCGAACGTCGGAACACATGTCAAATTGTGGTCATCCAACCTTGAGAGTCTTCGGGGTTTTCTCGGATTGAAAAAACTGATGTCTAAACAAGAAATAACATGGAAAATTAATCTAGTGTTAATATTAGATTCTTATAAAATCTTCATAAAGGTCAGATTTGACACTTTACTCACAATAATTTTAACGGTACCCGCACGTTCACAAGTTGGTTTAACGTTATTTAAAAGTTTTTCTAAAGAGAACGATGTACAACCAATGCATCCTCCCAAGAGTCACTAATGGAGCTGAAATATGGAACCTAACCAAGAGACAGACCCGTAAATTAAGAACCTTGCAACGTACACATGAAAGAATAATGCTGGGTCTTACAATGCTATTTTCTGGGACTCCAACTTCAAAAATAAGAAGATCCCATTAATCCTAAAGAGAAGGGTGTATAACCAATGCATCCTCCCAATAGTCACTTATGGAGCTGAAATATGGAACCTAACCAAGAGACAGACCCGTAAATTAAGAACCATGCAACGTGCACATGAAAGAATAATGCTGGGCCTCACATGGAGAGACCACAAAACAGCAAAGTACATCCGAGAATAGACAAGAGTCAGGGACATCATAGAATCCATTAAATGGCGGTGGGCTGGCCATGTTGCAAGAATGGCTGACAATCGATGGACATCACGACTCACAACATGGATTCCCCGAGACCACATGCGCAACCGAGGCCGGCAAAATGTTAGATGGAGAGACGAGCTGGACAAGTTCAGGAAGTACTGGCTCCGAGACGTCCATGATAGAGAAGTGTGGCAAATCCTGGGGAAGGTCTATGTCCAACGACGGACGCTAATGATGATGATTACTTTTACACTTGATGATGATGATTAGTTTTACACTTGATGATGATGATTACTTTTACACCTCCGCGACGCCCATGATAGAGAAGTGTGGCAAATCCCGGGGAAAGTCCATGTCCAACGACGGACGCTAAAAGACTGATGATGATGATTACTTTTACACTTGACGATGATGATTACTTTTACACTTGATGATGATGATTACTTTTACACCTCAGCGACGCCCATGATAGAGAAGTGTGGCAAATCCTGGGAAAGGTCTATAACCAACGACGGACGCTAAAAGACTGATGATGATGATTAGTTTTACACTTGATGATGATGATTACTTTTACACCTCCGCGACGCCCATGATAGAGATGTGTGGCAAATCCCGGGGAAGGTCTATGTCCAACGACGGACGATAAAAGACTGATGATGATGATTTAGATTAAAAGAAAATTCTCCTTTAATTACTTTTTCGAGTCTGAAATGTTTTTTTCTAATAGCTGTTTGGATACAAATTATTTGATTGATCATAGTTACCAATGTACGGATGTCTTCTGTAACGCTAAGTGATGCAACTGACGTAGTAAAAAAGAATTTGATTTATGTTCTGATGACGATTTAAAAATACTAAAGGTGATAAAAACGGAAAAAAAATAATACAAATCTGTTTGTAGACAACAGAATTCTATATGCAAATCTGTATTATCTATATATGTATATGTATATATATATATGTATATTTATGTATATGTATATATGTATATATATGTTCTGATGACGATTTAAAAATATTAGAAATGATAAAAACGGAAAAAAAATAATACAAATCTGTTTGTAGTCAATAGAATTCTATATGCAAATCTGTATTATCTATATATGTATATGTATATATTTATGTATATGTATATATGTATATTTATGTATATGCATATATGTATATATATGTTCTGATGACGATTTAAAAATACCAAGTGATAAAAACGGAAAAAAATAATACAAATCTGTTTGTAGTCAACAGAATTCTATATGCAAATCTGTATTATCTATATATGTATATGTATATATGTATATTTATGTATATGTATGTATGTATATATTCATGTATATGTATATATGTATATATTTATGTATATGTATATATGTATATATTTATGTATATGTATATATGTATATTTATGTATATGTATATATGTATATATATGTTCTGATGACGATTTGAAAATACCAAGTGATAAAAACGGAAAAAAAATAATACAAATCTGTTTGTAGGCAATAGAATTCTATATGCAAATCTGTATTATCTATATATGTATATGTATATATGTATATTTATGTATATGTATATATGTATATTTATGTATATGCATATATGTATATATATGTTCTGATGACGATTTGAAAATACCAAGTGATAAAAACGGAAAAAAAATAATACAAATCTGTTTGTAGTCAATAGAATTCTATATGCATATCTGTATTATCTATATATGTATATGTATATATTTATGTATATGCATATATGTATATATATATTCTGATGACGATTTAAAAATACCAAGTGATAAAAACGGAAAAAAAATAATACAAATCTGTTTGTAGGCAATAGAATTCTATATGCAAATCTGTATTATCTCTATATGTATATGCGTATATTTATGTATATATATATATATGTATATATGTATGTGTATATATATATGTTCTGATGACGATATGAAAATAATAAAAACGGAAAAAAATTATACAAATCTGTCCATAGTCAACAGAATTCTATATGCAAATCTGTATTATCTACATATGTAAAATGCGATGTGTTTAACCTCATATTTCATATTTTACTTCGTTTTTTACGGCACCGGTTAATTAATAAGAATATAAATTATGTATCAGTATGTGATCAACAGAATTCTATATGCAAATCTGTATTATGTATATGTATATATTTATGTATATGTATATATTTATGTATATGTATATATGTGTATATTTATGTATATGTATATATGTATATATTTATGTATATGTATATATGTATATATTAATGTATATGTATATATGTATATATTTATGTATATGTATATATGTATATATTTATGTATATGTATATATGTATATATCTATGTATATGTATATATGTATATATTTATGTATATGTATATATGTATATATTTATGTATATGTATATCATTTGGTGGTTGAAATATTCACGCCTTGAGTATTTTTCTGAAAAAAAAAATACTTTCTTTTTTCACCTGTCACTTAATTCACGGGAAATATTATTACTAAGGATATTCATACATTTCCCAGTTCATGATTTTGCGTGAGATCGTATATAATATTATTTATACTTTGCAAAATTTCTTTATTATACATATTTCATTCTGAGTATTTTTCTGAAAAAAATACTTCCTTTTCTCACCTGTCACTTAATTAACGGGAAATATTATTACGAAGGATATTCATACATTTCCCAGTTCACGATTTTGCATGAAGTCAAATAGAAATATTAATTATACTTTACAAAAAATGTCTTTACCATTTATATTATTTCATCCTGAGTATTGTCCTGAAAAAAATACTTTCTTTTCTCACCTGTCACTTAATTAACCGGAAATATTATTACTAAGGATATTCATACATTTCCCAGTTCACGATTTTGCATGAAGTCATATAGAAATATTAATTATACTTTGCAAAATGTCTTTACCATATTTATTATTTCATTCTGAGTATTGTCCTGAAAAAAATACTTTTCTTTTCTCACCTGTCACTTAATTAACGGGAAATATTATTACTAAGGATATTCATACATTTCCCAGTTCCCGATTCTCCGTGAAATCGTATAGAATTATTATTTATACTTTGCAAAATGTCTTTACTATATATTTTCATTCATTCTGGTTTTCATATTTCGATCAAACGTAAAATCTGGACCCCCGATTCGAAACCCGGAACTGAAACAACTCAAAACCCCTAATTTTCCGATAACTCCCTAATCGGAATTTAAATCAGTTTTGTCAAAAAAAAAAAAAAAGATCCCTTAAAATCATTTCCTTCTAAGAACATTGCGAATTATTATAACGAAATCAGAAAAAAAAACATTGATTTATTTACAGGATTATCTCGTAAAATAAACAGGTCTTTTGGTCACTCGATAGAAAATCACCGTGTAACTAATATTAGGGGTGATCAATTAAAAACTGGAAATAGCAAGTGATCAACGAACCGGTCACATACTCACTTTTTCTTCAAGCAGTGATCACTAAATAAACTGAATCTCCAAAAACGCAAACTAACCAATTTAGCATAAATTTACTTTACAAAACAAACCCCAAAACGCAATAAAACCGATTTTGGGAGGTAGTGAAAAAATAAGTTTTTTTTTTCAAGAAATGAGGAGTAAAAGTTGAAAATTTCAGTCCTCTAGCTCCTATGGGACGACTTGATGAGAGATGCGTGCGTAACCAGCCAAGCGGCTAGATTAACTTAGAGACTGAAGAAAAGGTAGTTTGACGGTTTTTTCGACGGCTTCTAATTACTAATATTGCCTAAGATATAAGGGACCTCAATCTTCATTTAAATCTCCCCTTAAATAACACCTGATGAAATTTATTTGCGTTAAAAGTGGATTAGAATTAAAATCTAATGATCTGTTTTTAAAACACAATATCGCCGACAGTTCTCTTTAAAATGAACTTTTCAAATCTTAAAACTAATCTCAAAAATTTCCTTATAGCTGATATCAAGCATTGGTTACGCATAAATTTTACATAA
>OY735243.1:457084-467084 GCA_963457665.1 Thysanoteuthis rhombus | reverse complement strand
AAAAAAATAAAGAACCGTAAGTTCAACTATGCGTCCACCGTTTGTGGTGGAAGTAGCAGTAAGAAGAGAAAGAAGAATAAGAAGTCTTTCTTTTAGCCACTTGATTATCATACTTGTAAAATATTGCTGCCTGGAACCAATACATTCCATCATTACACAATTGCATTAGCAATGTCACACCCTTAATTACATCCTTCCTTTTTCCTTCCTTCCTATTTCCATTGTTTAACGTAAGTGGATCCGACCGATCGACCGATCGATCGAGAAACGTCTAATAGAATTGTGTTCATCATCATCATCATCATCATCATCATCATCAGTCTTTTAGCGTCCGTCGTTGGACATATCCCCAGGATTTGCCACACTTCTCTATCATGGGCGTCACGGAGCCAGTACTCCCTGAACTTGTCTAGCTCGTCTCTCCATCTAATATTCTGCCGGTCTCGATTGCGCATGTGACCTCGAGGGATCCATGTCATGAGTCGTGATGTCGATCGATTGTCTGCCATTCTTGCAACATTCTTGCAACATGGCCAGCCCACTGCCATTTGAGATTTTATTTTTTTTATGAATTCTATGATGTCTCTAACTCTTGTCTTTTCCCGGATGTGCTGTGCTGTTTTGTGGTCTCTCCATCTCCAGCATTATTCTTTCATGTGCACGTTGAAACGAGGAAGCAGTAATTCGGCCTTTGCTTTATCGGCGGACTGTTTGCAACATGGCCAGCCCACCGCCATTTAATGGATTCTATGAGGTCCCTGACTCTTGTCTTTTTTCGGATGTGCTGTGCTGTTTTGTGGTCTCTCCATGTGAGCCCCAGCATTATTCTTTCATGTGTACGTTGCATGGTTCTTAATGTACGGGTCTGTCTCTTGGTTAAGTTCCATGTTTCAGCTCCATAAGTGACTATTGGGAGGATGCATTGTCACCTTAGACATAGACCTTCCCCAGGATTTGCCACACTTCTCTATCATGGGCGTCACGGAGCCAGTACTTCCTGAACTTGTCTAGCACGTCTCTCCATCTAACATTTTGCCGGCCTCGGTTGCGAATGTAGTCTCGGGAAATCCATGTTATGAGTCGTGATGTCCATCGATTGTCTGCTATTCTTTCAACATAGCCAGCCCACCGCCATTTGAGATTTTTTTTTTATGGATTCTATGATGTCTCTAACTCTTGTCTTTTCCCGGATGTACTGTGCTGTTTTGTGGTCTCTCCATGTGAGGCCCAGCATTATTCTTTCATGTGCATTTTGCATCGTTCTCAACTTACGGGTCTGTCTCTTGGTTAGGTTCCATGTTTCAGCTCCATAAGTGACTATCGGGAGGATGCATTGGTTATACACCTTTCTCTTTGAGATTAATGGGATTTTATTATTTCTGAAGGTTGAGCAACCTCTGCCAAAGGCTTGCCATCCTAGAGTGATTCTTCGCTTGATTTCTTCTTCTTTTGAGGGTAAAAAACATCGTCTCTAAATATTAAAAACTAATTTAAATTTAAATAAAAAAATGTATATTTGAATAATTGTGTCCCTTCAAGAAGTCGGACCTTATTCGACTAGACAGCCTTACACCGTAATAACACGACCAGTTTAGCTATTTTGGCGCCGAATCTAGCCTTTTAGCGGCTAGATGTATATTTGGACGTTTAACATCAAAATGTGTAATAACGCATATAGCTATTTTTGGTGCCGAATCTAGCTATTTAGCGGCTAGATGTATATTTGGACGTTTAAAATCAAAATGCGTGAAAACGCATTTAGCTATTTCGGTGCCAAATCTAGCCTTTTAGTGGCTAGATGTATGTTTGGACGTTTAAAATCAAAATGCGTGAAAACGCATTTAGCTATTTCGGTGCCAAATCTAGCCTTTTAGTGGCTAGATGTATATTTGGACGTTTAAAATCAAAATGCGTGAAAACGCATTTAGCTATTTCGGTGCCAAATCTAGCCTTTTAGTGGCTAGATGTATGTTTGGACGTTTAAAATCAAAATGCGTAATAACGCATATAGCTATTTTCGATGCCGAATTTAGCCTTTTAGTGGCTAGATGTATATTTGGTCGTTCAACATCAAAATGCATAATAAAGCATTTAGCTATTTCGGTGCCAAATCTAGCCTTTTAGAGGCTAGATGTATATTTGGACGTTTAAAATCAAAATGCGTGAAAACGCATCTAGCTATTTCGGTGCCGAATCTAGCCTTTTAGTGGCTAGATGTATACTTGGACGTTCAACATCAAAATGCGTAATAACGCGAACCGTGTTATAAGGAATTGCTTTATTACGGGAGAGGTACGTAGAAAATCAAAGTTTGAATTCCAGCTCAGACTGGTTATAATCTCCACGACGTTGATCTCGAATAAGGGCAGAAAAAGGGCCTTGACTGCTAGGAACTGATCACAGTAGAGTCTAAATGATCAGAACCCTTTTTTTTTTTATTTAAGGCCTTTTGCCTCTGATTGGAAGTAGATTAATTTTTTTTTTTTTTTCACCTTTAAAACCCTATTCTTCTGCAGTCAATTTCTTACTTTCTCAGAGACCCCACCCTTGATCCTTGCCCCCCTGCCCCCCCCCAACAACAACAACGTCACCAGTGAAAAATCAATCAATTTGTTTATACAAGACGGAAGGTGTCTGAAAGGTCTTGATTGATTATAACTCTATTGTAAAATCATTGACGGATGTGACTTTTTTTTTTTCTTCCCCCCCCCTTTCACGTGCGTGTGCATTTATCGAGGGTCGGGGAGTGTTGGGTAGGGGCCCAGGGGGGGGGGTGAGAGAGCATTAAAGTGAAACTAACGTATAGAGAGTGAGGGCGGGAGAGATATAAAACAGGGAGAGGTCACTTGTTTATTTTAAGATTTTCTTCCCCTCCAAAGCTTAGGGTTAGTTTATTTCTCTTCGTCTCTTCCCGTCTGTTAATACGCAACTAACTGTTCCACAAGAGTCGACACTATTCAGCCAATTTTCTTTCCTTTCCCCCCCTTTTTCCCCCCCCTAAGAACTTACTATAAAGAAACGTCCAAATATTGTAGAGTCAAGACTCGAATTGTTTGGTTTAGGGGACGAGGGAGCTCTAGCTTTCTCGTCGAGCAAACTCCCCCTTTGTTAAAAACGGATGTTTTAATACGGAAGCGAAAACAGTACATTTTTCGATTTCGTTAACGGTTTAATATCAAAAGATAATTATGACAATAAATCTTGAAAAGGTAGTCTTAACACACAGAACAAAGAGAAGGGAGCATTTATTGTTTTTTTCCATTGAATTATTTCAATTTAAACTTTCTTTAAAACACTCCAAGACTTTGTTGCTTTTTTCAAAATAACATTAAGCGACTGGTTTATTTTGTCATGACCATCTTTCTCTAAAACCCCACCCTAAAAGCCCCCCCCCCAACAAACAAATTCATATGAAATATCAATTTCTCTTTATTTCATTTTCTCTCCCAGTTCCTCTTTTTTTTAATTCGTTTCTTTCTTATGTCCATTGGAATAAAAAAAACAATTTCGCCAACGCAAATAATTATTGGATGAAGGTTGGGTTTGAACGTATGTTCTTTGCTATCATGCATTTTATTTCTTTCAGAGAATTTTCTGCAATCTCCCCCTCTCAAATAAGGGCAGAAAAGGACCTCTCCCCTCTCATTTTTATCTCTACCCCAATTACTTTCTCTGCAGGCAATTTTCTCTCTCATACCCTATTCTTTCTCAACTAATTTCTCTAATTCCATACCCCGCCTCTCTCTGATATTCATTTCCTTAATTTTCTTTTCCCTAAAGGATCAGTATCTTTCCCTAGACCCTCGTTCTCCCCATCACTTTTTTCAAATCCTCTCCCCCAATATTTTCCCGAAACCTTCTCTTTTCCCAACAGGGTTCATTTCTCTTTATTTGGCATAACCTTTGATTCCTTCCAATAAGCGAAGGATAACACTACGATGGCAAGCCTTTGGCAGAGGTTGCTCAACCTTCAAAAATAATAAGATCCCATTAATCCTAAAGAGAACGGTGTATAACCAATGCATCCTCCCGTCCAAATATACATCTAGCCACTAAAAGGCCAAATTCGGCATCGAAAATAGCTATATGCGTTATTACGCATTTCGATGTTAAACGTCCAATTATACATCTAGCCTTTAAAAGGCTAGATTCGGCACCAAAAATAGCTATATGCGTTATTACACATTTTGATTTTAAACGTCTAAATATACATCTAGCCACTAAAAGGCTAGATTTGGCACCTAAATAGCTAAATGCGTTTTCACGCATTTTGATGTTAAAAGTCCAAATATACATCTAGCCACTAAAAAGCTAGATTCGGCGCCAAAATAGCTAAACTGGTCGTGTTATTACGGTGTAAGGCTGTATAGTCGAATAAGGTCCGACTTCTTGGAGGGACACAATTATTCAAATATACATTTTTTTATTTAAATTTACATTAGATTTTAATATGTAGAGACGATGTTTTTTACCCTCAAAAGAAGAAGAAATCAAGCGAAGAATCACTCTAGGATGGAAAGCCTTTGGCAGAGGTTGCTCAACCTTCAAAAATAATAAGATCCCATTAATCCTAAAGAGAAAGGTGTATAACCAATGCATCCTCCCAATAGTCACCTATGGAGCTGAAACATTGAACCTAACCAAGAGACAGACACGTAAATTAAGAACCATGCAACGTACACATGAAAGAATAATGCTGGGGCTCACATGGAGAGTCCACAAAACAGCACAACACATCCGGGAAAAGACAAGAGTTAGAGACATCATAGAATCCATGAAAAAAAATCTCAAATGGCGGTGGGCTGGCCATGTTGCAAGAATAGCAGACAATCGATGGACATCACGACTCACAACATGGATTCCCCGAGACCACATGCGCAACTGAGGCTGGCAAAATGTTAGATGGAGAGACGAGCTAGACAAGTTCAAGAAGTACTGGCTCCGTGACGCCCACGATAGAGAAGTGTGGCAAATCCTGGGGAAGGTCTATGTCCAATGACGGACGCTAAAAGACTGATGATGATGATTACTTTTACACTTGATGATGATTACTTTTACACCTCCGCGACGCCCATGATAGAGAAGTGTGGCAAATCCTGGGGGGAAGGTCTATGTCTAACGACGGACGCTGAAAGACTGATGATGATGATGATGATGATGATGATGATGATGACACATATATAAACAAACATATGTCAGATTAGGTCGAACCGTTCACCATCTCTGATGTCTACGTTTGTTCAATGATTTAGTTGTAAAAGGTCCTTGAAAGTTGAAAAGCAAGATGGAGGAAAGATGAGCTAACACTGTTCTTGGTATAATGGCTTAGTGAAGTTTTGCTAAGATAACTATTCTGTTCATTACTTTAGCGGAAAAAGGTTAGCTTTGGTCCCGTGATAGGGAGGAAAAGGTGTAATAAGATTTAGGCTAAGGACTTGTAACTTTATTCTCGACGTCTTAATTATCATTCGAATTAAGTCGAATAAATTGTACGTCGATGAATCAGGTCGTTGGTTTGAATCTCTAGATTGTGTACGAATAATAAATCCTACAAACAGTCTCTTGATAATAGAGAGATGATGACGAAAGTTAAACAAAATAGTTTTGTGAAATGTTTTGTTTTCAAAGGAGCGGTTTCAAACCAGCGGAAAGCGAAACAGGTCACACACACACACACACATATATATATATATATATATATATATATATATATATATATATATATATCCTAATGGATTAAACTTAGATTTCGATCTTAGTGTTTTTATCTCCGATGTGGTTGTTGCACATGATCTTTGTCTTGCTGAAGTTCATGTGTAGGCCAACTTTCTTTCTCTCTTCATTTAGTTCATCTATCATTAGTTGGAGGTCGTGTAGGTTCGTGTGTGTGTGACCACAATTTTGCCACGGACGCTAGCTTTACCACCATAGAAAAAATTGAAAAAAATAACTCCAATTGACACAACTAAAGTTCTAGAGAAACCCGAAGATATGTGGATCAACAAACTTAAAACCCTATATCCTAATGGATTAAACACTAAACTGAACAACCCCCATCACACAGAACCCTAATACACACAACTCCTACCATTAATATCCTCACACCCACATCTAAGACACATTCAATAATGGAAGCTTCTAAGTCACCCAGACCCATAAGAAAAAACTTCACCTTAGCCTGTTATAACCCCTGTCCAAATCATAGCCAAAACATTTTCAGTAACTTTTAAGGTTGATACCTATGTAGCTCCTTGACCTCAGTACCCCTCATTCTACACTACCCCAAACATACCAAAAAATCTAACTCCACATCACTCCCCCCTACCTTGACACACTCTGCTATATATATATATATATATATATATATATATATATATATATATATATTAATTCACACTCACACAACAGACACCACTGATGATGGGAGAAATCCCGAAACATGTATGGACTATTGACATATAAGGATTAATAAACCTTACCACCAAAAACTTCACTCCCGAGTCTGTCTCACTCTCTAAAGTACACATTATATATATATATATATATATATATATATATATATATGTATATATATATATTAAACTTGGTTTCCACAATGTCTCATCATCATTACCACCATCACTTGTATTTTATCGTCCGTTGTTGGACATAGACCTTCCCCGGAATTCGCCCCACTTCTCTATCATGGGCGTCGCAGAGCCAATACTTTCTGAGTTTGTCTAGCTCGTTTCTCCATCATATATATGCTAGCCGCGGTTTCTCATATGATCTCTGGAGATCCATGTTGTAAGCCATGATGTCCATCGGTTGTCTGTCATTCTTGCAACATGGCCCACCCATTGCTATCTAAGTTTTCCAAGATTTACGATGCCTCAGACCCTCGTTTTCTTCCTGATATACTGTACTGTCAGGTTATCTCTCCACGTGAAGTTAAGCGTATGCGTTGCATGATTCTCGGTTTGAAGGTCGGTCTACTAATGTTAAGAGGGGAATTCAGTCTATATACTCTACGGCCTTCATCAGGTATCATCTGGTAGGTATGGGGAAGTAACGAACTGAACCCTTTATTTTTAACTGACGGGGGTATAGGGTATAGGTTCAATCCCAGTGTGAGACGATAATAATACTACTAATGTCTATATACCCCTGTCGGTTAAAAATAAAGGGTACGGTTCGTTACTTCCCCACACCTAACAGATGATACCTGATCAAGGCCGTAGGGTACAACGGCCGAAACGTTGTATGAAAAACAACCAAGATGAATTATAATACAAATAACTACAAACACGTTTAATAATAACCATGCCACAACATACGCTCAATGAAATAGTTGACAAATTTTTTTGTATAGGATTCTCGACACTTTTATTAACTTCATTCAATCCATCTGACTTGCTACCCAGATAGACCAGGCTTTAGAGGTGTACTTGACTCGATTTCGACGTCCATGACGGATCGCATCTTGTGGTTCTCAGCACCTGATGAAGGCTGTAGAGTACAACGGCCGAAACGTTGTATGAAAAACAACCAAGATGAGGATGGTCTGGATATTAATAGAAATAATAATAATACCTTATCTCAAAAATTCAGAGATATACTGAGATGGTGGTATTTTGTAGGCAGTGGTCGAAATACGTCCAGAAGAGAGCAACGGCCGAAACGTTGTATGAAAAACAACAAAGATGAGGATAGTCAGAATATGAATAGAAATAATAATAATAATAATAATAATAAGGATAATAATAATAATAATAATAATAATAATAATACCTCATCTCAAAAATTCAGAGATATACTGAGATGGTGGTATTTTGTAGGCAGTGGTCGAAATACGTCCAGAAGAGAGCAACGGCCGAAACGTTGTATGAAAAACAACAAAGATGAGGATAGTCAGAATATGAATAGAAATAATAATAATAATAATAATAATAATAATAATAATGATAATAATAATAATGATAATAATAATAATAATAATAATACCTCATCTCAAAAATTCAGAGATATACTGAGATGGTGGTATTTTGCAGGCAGTGGTCGAAATACGTCCAGAAGAGTGCAACGGCCGAAACGTTGTTTGAAAAACAACTAAGATGGTCTGGATATTGATAAAATAATAATAATACCTCATCTAAAAAAATTCAGAGACATTTTAAACGTTTACTGAGGACTTTTTTCTTGGATATTTTCGGTGCAAATTTGTCATTTCTGGCTGTTATAACACATTTTCTAAAGGATTTTTAACCGAATCTTCAAAATGAAAAGAAACACATATATCTTGAATCAATAACTCCAACAAGAGAGAAGTTTGAAGTGAAATAGAAAAAGAAAGAAATCGAGGTAATAAAAACACCTCCTTTCTTGAAATAAATAAATGGATAAAGAAAAAATGTTTTTTTTTTTTAACGGTACTTGTTCGGCTGACGTTCGCAAAAAAAAAAGGCTGCTGGAGACAAACACAAGCCTGAATTGAATGTTTTAGAAATATACGATGGAGGGAGATAATAACAGAGAGAGAGAGAGAGAACAAGGAAGCTGTATAAAAAAAGTAAGCGTATCTGAATAGAGGCAGATATCTTCAGTCGTTGTCATATATCCTAGAATTTGTTTATTTACGCGTGTCTGTCACGCCTTCTCGAAAACCTTTTTTGTTACGATATCCTCTTTAAGTTCGTTTGTATTTTAAAAAACGAGCTTAAATCGTTGCCTGTATTTCTCAAACAATTATTTATATATCAAATCATTTTAAACGTTATTTCTATCAATATTCATACCATCTAGAGAAACACGTTTGAAATGTCTCTGGAAATTTTTGAGACGAGGTATTATTATTATTATTTCTATCAATATTCAGACCATCTAGAGAAATACGTTTAAAACGTCTCTGGAATTTTTGAGACGAGGTATTATTATTATTATTTCCATCAATATTCAGACCATCTAGAGAAACACATTTAAAATGTCTCTGGAATTTTTTGAGACGAGGGATTATTATTATTTCTATCAATATTCAGACAATCTAGTCAAACACGTTTAAAATGTCTCTGGAAATTTTTGAGACGAGGTATTATTATTATTATTATTTCTATCAATATTCAGACCATCAAGATAAACATGTTTAAAACATCTCTGGAAATTTTTGAGACGAGGTATTATTATTATTATTATTTCTATCAATATTCAGACAATCTAGAGAAACACGTTTAAAATGTGTCTGGAAATTTTTGAGATGAGGTATCATTATTATTATTATTTCTATCAATATTCAGACCATCAAGATAAACAAGTTTAAAACGTCTCTGGAAATTTTTGAGATGAGGTATTATTATTATTATTTCTATCAATATTCTGACAATCTAGAGAAACACTTTCAAAACATCTCTGGAATTTTCGAGACGAGGTATTATTATTATTATTTCTATCAATATTCAGACAATCAAGACAAACTCGTTTAAAACGTCTCTGGAAATTTCGAGACGAGGTATTATTATTATTATTTCTATCAATATTCAGACCATCTAGACAAACTCGTTTAAAACGTCTCTGGAAATTTTTGAGACGAGGTATTATTATTATTATTATTTCTATCAATATTCAGACCATCTAGAGAAATACGTTTAAAACATCTCTGGAATTTTCGAGACGAGGTATTATTATTATTATTTCTATCAATATTCAGACAATCAAGACAAACTCGTTTAAAACGTCTCTGGAAATTTCGAGACGAGGTATTATTATTATTATTTCTATCAATATTCAGACCATCTAGAGAAACACGTTTAAAATGTCTCTGGAAATTTTGAGACGAGGTATTATTATTATTATTATTTCTATCAATATTCAGACAATCTAGAAAAACACGTTCAAAACGTCTCTGGAATTTTCGAGACGAGGTATTATTATTATTATTTCTATCAATATTCAGACAATGTAGACAATCACGTTTAAAATGTCTCCGGAAATTTTTGAGATGAGGTATTATTATTATTATTATTATTTC
>OY735243.1:444584-447084 GCA_963457665.1 Thysanoteuthis rhombus | reverse complement strand
AGTCTCGGGAAGAAAATTAATCACGCGTGATTTAGAGAAAAAACAAAACAGAACAGTTACCAACTTAGTGATCGTCCAAAAACCTTATTTGTTGAAAAGAATCAACAGACTTCCTGACCCTCAATGCAAAATAATTTGAATCACTATACGATTATTAATACGAAGCTTTTATTTATAAAGAAGGTGTCCACGTCTCCATTAATATTTTTCGTCGAATATCAATTAAGATTCTTTTAAGATGGACGTGTTTTTATCATTGTCGTTATCATCATCTCAAGTCTCGGGAAGAAAATTAATCACGCGTGATTTAGAGAAAGTACAAAATAGAACGGTTACGAACGTAGTAATTATCCGAAAACCTTATTTGTTGAAAAGAATCAACAGACTTCCTGACCCTCAATGCAAAATAATTTGAATCACTATACGATTATTAATACGAAGCTTTTATTTATAAAGAAGGTGTCCAGGTCTCCATTGAGATTTTTTCGTCGAATATCAATTAAGATTCTTTTAAGATGGACGTGTTTTTATCATTGTCGTTATCATCATCTCAAGTCTCGGGAAGAAAATTAATCACGCGTGATCAAGGTTCACGTGGAATTTAGAGAAAAAACAAAACAGAACAGTTACCAACTTAGTGATCGTCCAAAAACCTTATTTGTTGAAAAGAATCAACAGACTTTATGACCCTCAATGCAAAATAATTTGGAATTCTACAATTATTATAAATCTATATATCATCATCTCAAGTCTCGGGAAGAAAATTAATCACGCGTGATTTAGAGAAAAAACAAAACAGAACAGTTACCAACGTAGTGATCGTCCAAAAACCTTATTTGTTGAAAAGAATCAACAGACTTCCTGACCCTCAATGCAACATAATTTGAATCACTATACGATTATTAATACGAAGCTTTTATTTATAAAGAAGGTGTCCACGTCTCCATCGATATTTTTCGTCGAATATCAATTAAGATTCTTTTAAGATGGACGTGTTTTTTATCATTGTCGTTATCATCATCTCAAGTCTCGGGAAGAAAATTAATCACGCGTGATTTAGAGAAAAAACAAAACAGAACAGTTACCAACGTAGTGATCGTTCAAAAACCTTATTTGTTGAAAAGAATCAACAGACTTAATGACCCTCAATGCAAAATAATTTGGACTACGATTATTATAAATCTATATATCATCATCTCAAGTCTCGGGAAGAAAATTAATCACGCGTGATTTAGAGAAAAAACAAAACAGAACAGTTACCATTTTAGTGCTCGTCCAAAAACCTTATTTGTTGAAAAGAATCAACAGACTTCCTGACCCTCAATGCAAAATAATTTGAATTAATAATTATTATAAATCTATATATCATCATCTCAAGTCTCGGGAAGAAAATTAATCACGCGTGATTTAGAGAAAGTACAAAATAGAACGGTTACGAACGTAGTAATTATCCGAAAACCTTATTTGTTGAAAAGAATCAACAGACTTTATGACCCTCAATGCAAAATAATTTGAATCACTATACGATTATTAATACGAAGCTTTTATTTATAAAGAAGGTGTCCATGTCTCCATTGAGATTTTTTCGTCGAATATCAATTAAGATTCTTTTAAGATGGACGTGTTTTTATCATTGTCGTTATCATCATCTCAAGTCTCGGGAAGAAAATTAATCACGCGTGATTTAGAGAAAGTACAAAATTGAACGGTTACGAACGTAGTAATTATCCGAAAACCTTATTTGTTGAAAAGAATCAACAGACTTTATGACCCTCAATGCAAAATAATTTGAACTTCAATTATTATAAATCTATATATCATCATCTCAAGTCTCGGGAAGAAATTTAATCACGCGTGATTTAGAGAAAAAACAGAATAGAACGGTTACGAACGTAGTAATTATCCGAAAACCCCTTTGAAAGTCAAAATTCTAACTATTTTAATATAGATTTTCATTTGTTATTTCTTATTTTAAGGTGAAAAAAATACGTCTGGGCAATTTTTTTGTATTTGGGTGTTTTAATTTTTCGAGAACCACGAACAATTCGAATTTAAGAGACTGATAATTTTGCTACAGTAAATATTTGTCGTCTTCGTTCATTTTGTGGCGAAAGAATCAATATTTTAGATAGATATATCATTCCAACAATCCAAAACGGTTTTAATTAAACGGACATCTTTTTATTGAAAGAGTTTTCCGGACAATTGAAACCTGTCTCGTTATTTATACTGTCAACAAAACATTTCGGACGTCTCCTTCGGGTGTACCATCCGCAAAAGCTCTTTGAATATTAATAACACCTCTCAAAAATTCGTTTTTTTTTTCTTTAGATATCATAAACCAAATCTGTCACCTAAACTATTAACATAAGTTTCCTCTGTTTTCAAGTTGGTCTAGCTGTCTATATATGCACATATATTATTTCTATTGATATTCGGACCATCCTCATCTTTGTTGTTTTTCATACAACGTTTCGGCCGTTTCACTCTACGGCCTTCA